>BMAV01008139.1:0-46095 GCA_019973955.1 Trichonephila inaurata madagascariensis | reverse complement strand
AAAAACTAAAATAAATTTTTTCTTTGCTGACTTGTAGAATTGATTTAAAAAAATTTATATATATATATATATATATATTATATTTTTTAAAAATAATAAAACTAAAACTTTTCATTGAAAACATTTGAAATTCTTTTGTGCATGCAACTTAAACATTATTTGGATGTTTTTATTGCCTTAGTATAGTTTGATCTTATATATTGAAGAAATATATATAGATAGTTTTACATATTGAAAACTATCTTAATCCCACGGTATTTCTTTTGCACCTACAAAATAAATGTATATTGACTCTTTTATGTATCTCTTTTCACTATTTCATTCTTTATTTTCCGGTACTGTTTCGTAAAGTATACCATAACATATTCTTTTACCAATAAAATTACTTGAACAAAATAGCCTCTATTACCGAAAACTGGATATATCCTAAAAGCATGAAATTTACTTTACCTCAGCGAATTTTTATGGCTTTGTCTTTCAAAATGTGAACTTTCGAAAGTATTCTCTTTACAACAGCAGAATTTCGACATTTATTTTTGAAAAACGTTCTATAGGAAAATAATTCGAGTTTCAGCGATAGTAAGTAGACAGCATTTTCAGGTGTAAAACATAAAATAAATGGCCCTTTTAGTTGTTCAAAAGCAGCGTGGAGGGCAAGCAAAAAGCGCAAATAACTGCATAAGTGTGTTGTGACTTACTTTTATTTTTGTTACTTCGTTTGTGTTAAGGATTTATTTTGTTCTATCAATACCAGGGAGTGGAATCCATGACCGACACTGTTTCTGTGGAGGCGTGAATTTGAGTCCTAGTGCTACTGAATATCTGGGGGTGTATACCGGGGGCCGCTTTTAACCCCCCCTCTATGCCCTATGCCTTCACCCCCCATTTTCCTCAGCACGCCCCTTCCTCCTTCAGTTTTTACTTTTCCTGTTTTGTTTCAGGAGGGATTTTCCCTTAACTTTCTTACTCTTTTCATTTTCTTTTTTTTTCTTTTTGAATAGTCTTTCCGGTATCCACCACCTATGGACCCTCAAATATGAACTGACAGTCATAAGGAAAGAATAGTGGTACAGTTTAGCCACTCTTGTTCATTTCTTACTTTACGGCATCACGCACTATCCGCCCTTTTATAAATTAGTACAGTAAATTAATAAAATCATTTGCAATTACAGAATAGAGTATACATTATTGTATGAACTGTTTTCAACTTGTTAATTGTCGTCTTTTGCATCGCGTGTATACCTTTATTATCTTTTACTTATTGACATCCTTATTCTTTGTTGAGTCTACTGTCATTGTACTTGGACAACGAAGGTTTTCTTTGAAAAACGAATAATTTTTTCGAGAAAATCATTAATAACTTCATTGTAATCCTCTTCCATTCCAATATCATTTTGAGTGCATAGTAACATCAAACTGTTAAGTTTTTCATTTTCGATAGTAGATCTCATTTCAGTCTTTACTCTCTTGAAGGCAGAAATGTTTCTTTCACGATTCGCTAGCCAGTGGTACGTTCGCTGTATTTTTAATATTTGTTCTCTCTCTTTTTTCTCATCCTCCAATTTTTTTCGCCCCAAATCTTTTACGGCCTTGACACGTGTATAAGTGGAAAAACGGCCCTGGTGTATACGGGTTAATTAATCTTCTCCTGGAAATAAAAGCCCTCACCTTGATGTAGAGCGGAAGTGTAAGAGATTGGTGTGTTAGCTTACACTTTTCTGAGTTGTTTTAGTACATAACACAAATATTCATATTATTGTTGTTTTTTTTACGATTGAAAAAATTGTCAGAAAATTAATGTCAAACACTGCTGACCATCTCCAAAATGTAACACCAAGAAGAAAAAAAATATATCGAGGTCAAATTTATTAGAGAAACAACACGTTTTACTCTGGTGAAACGACTGAAAATGCTATTTACGAGGAGAATAAATTATTGTTTAAAAAACAAAAACTGTTTTTATGGAATCTAAAAAAAAAGAAAAAAGTTTTAAATTATTAGAATAAAAGGATTTACTATAAAATTAATGTCATTGTGGTAAAAGCGTGGGGTGCTTTGTAATTCATTTTTACTCTAATTCAGCATTTTGGAATAGAAATGGAAGAAATATAACATTTGATATAGAGCATCCCACACTTTCACCCCAATGACATTAATTTTTTCATAAATTATTTTATTCTTATATTTAAAGTTTATTTATTTATTTTACTTTTTAGTTCAATTTACCATAAAAGCGTGTTTTTTAGTTTTTTAAACTATAATTTATTTTTCACTTTTTAGTTCGATCTACTAAAAACCATGTTTTTTTAAATTTTTTTGAAAACTATAAACTCTTTTCCCCTACCCCCTGGGGTTTTGGGAACAAATTATTTATTTTTACATGCTCGAGTTTTTTTTTTATTTCTGTTTTCAGAAAAATTGGACAATTGTTTATATTATGGTAAGAAACTGGAAGCAAAAAAAAAAATGTTTTCGTTCTTTAGGCTAACTCTTAATCTTTTAGTCGCCATACCCCGGGGAAAAAATCATTATTCCTGAGGGTTCCCGCGGAAAATGGAAAAAATTTTTAAATTACTTTTTGTCATGGGGCCCCCTGAAAAATTGTGAAAATTTTTTTTAAAGGGGGAAAAAATCGAGTTCAAAGTTTCCATTACATAAAAGGGTGAAACATAAAAAAGACGATAAAAACGGGTATTGAACTTTGAATCCAGGTTTTGGAATAACCCCGCTGGACTGGGAAAAAAATTTCTTTTTTATCAGTCTTGTTGGGGTATGTCAAAGCCATGTTGCCTCTCCACATATTGACTGAGGTGATCTTATATTACAGCAAGTGGTGTATACCAAGCCAGTCATCGACCAAACTTGCTTGTAGCGTTGCATTTTGCTTGGTCTGCAGTACATTTAGATTTATTGTTTATAAAGATTATCATATCTTATTATTTAGTAATTTCCCTGTTAGAGCTAATTAAATTTTTCATTTATGTGCAATATTTTGCATCTATCTCCCAAACAAAATTTTAACTTCACAAAAAAAAAAAAATTGTCCGCTTTTCAAATGTTTCGAGATTTTAGGAACTCAGCATGATAAACAGATTTATGTTTCTTTGTCCCTTGAGTTATATATATATGTAATAATTCCCTCTAACATACTTTTAATTAACTCTTTAATGATCTATAAATAATCTTTTAATTTTTAGGTTTAAAAAAAAACCCGTTGTAATCTTAATGGGAATCGGCTAAACCGATTACCGTAGCCGCGCAAGCCAATCAGATCCCCAAAAAAGGAAAACGCCCCAACTTTAATCGATTTTTTCTTTTCGTTTTACCCCATCACGAAAGTTTTTGTAAATACTTCCCTTTTTTTGTCTTTTTGTTGTTTCCCAAAATCCGCTGTCTATTCAAAAACCCTTAAATGAAACGTAATTTTTTTTTTTAATTTGGGATGTTTTCTATAAAAAAGGGAAAGGTAAAGCTATTCTGAAGACGTCATTACTAAATCAAAATTGATAATCTTTCACTCCGGCCAACACTACTTCAATACATTATATATATATATATATATATGAAAGATTTTTATAATTTGAATTTGTGTCACATTACTCTTTAACGTTAGGCAAAGATGCCATATCATTCTTATCATTATGAGTTACTTTTTATCATTCTAATTGACGCATTCGTGCACATGACACTGTTTGTAGTTCTTGCAGGATCGTATTATTTTAGTCTTTTTAAAACAAATTTGAGTCATATTCACTAAGAAATAATTTTATTATTTGTAAATAATATTTTATAAGTTGAAGTAATTGAAATTGTAGGCATTATTGCGGTTAAGTATAATATATATATATATATAAAATCTGAAATTTTTTCATTCATTCGTTTTGTTTTTCACAGCGTATGTTGCTGTATACTCTAAATAATTATAAGCTCTTTTGCACAAATCGAGGGCCTTGTGGCCAAGTGGTAGCGTATCGCACTTCTACACCACAGGTCCAGGATTCTATCTTCGGGCTGGGTTAGGTCGACGCAGCCTTTCATCCCTTCATTGGGTCGATAAATGAGTACCATATTTAAAGTTGGGGACTAAAACCCCGGATTTTCCCGCTTCAGCCCAACCCCCCGCCCGGGCCCATTTTTACCATTTTTAAAAACCCAATGATCAAGTATATTGAGAGGGGGAACAGTATCCCTTTGGGGCCCTCAGGGGTGTTGCGCCTCTGATTTTATTTTGGTTTGCAAATTCCCATTTAAGCTATCATTATAAATTTATAACATTTTTTTCATAAGTATTAAATTAATTATATTTTTTAATTGTATATTTATAAAAAAAAACTATTAAATGTTAATTTATGGCAATGCATGAGAATAACATTTATTTCACCATTAATTTCTCGTTCTTAATTACTTTGTTCTAGAATTGTAAAAAACGGGACTTTTCAAATACTACAACTTTTTGTGTACTGTAATGCAGAAATTTAAATGAAGAATTCGCCAATGTAGAAGTTTTAAAATCCCCTTTTAAAAACCCCAAGAAAATTTTTTCAAAAAATAAATACTTTTAAAAAATTATCAAAAAAGGGGTTTGCCATCTTTGATAAGAGCACAAAATTCTTATACACAGTATGTACTCTGTTTTTTAAGAATCAAAACGAAAAACAATTTGCTTCGAGATTGTTTCGTGTATGATCTATTGATTCATCTCAAAATTAATGGATGCCTTGTTCAACACAATGAAAAAGAAAGAAAATTATTCCTTTGATGTTCCCGCTTGCTTCTTTGTTTGAGATATATGCGTTTAAAAATCAACTTCTTTGTGTCTTCGAAAGACAGAAAACTTAATAAATATGTTTTTAAATCGGTATAGCTTGTTGCAAACTAAATTTCTAAAGTTAAAAAAAAAACATATATAAAAAGGGTCAGAAATATAATATTGTTTCTGATTTTTATTTGTTTGTGCCGTTTTTCTTATTCAATGAATTTTTCAAACTTTTTCCTTTGAAGTCTTGAGTTAAAATAGATTTATTTAAAGCATCAGCGGCTTTAGATACTGTTTTCTGTTGTTCAATTTTAATGGAGCATATTTAATTAGTTTGAAACTTTTCCTTTGAAACCATAGATTAAAATAGATTTATTTAAAACATCCGCTGTGTTAGGTGTAAATTTCTATTGTCCAATTCTATTAGAACATGTTTAGATACACGCCAAATAATTCGTAAATCTATGTAACTTTAAATGCTTGAAGGAAGAAAAAACAATTCTCTGTTCTTTTTATACCATTTTTCATCTTTTCCAAATAACATAAAAGAGTTTTACATTTAAAGAAGTAAATAATAAATTTTTACCTTAATAAGCTGTTTTCCAAATACATACGCAGCCAACCATAATCTTTATTCATGGACGGAATGAAGAAAAAAGGGTAAACGATAAACAAATGGGGTAACTGTTAGTGGGAAAAAAAGTTGAAAAATGAAGGGTTTTCATACGGTGACCAATTTTTTTTCAATGAAAAGGGGGGGACAAAAATTTGAAAAAAAATTTCAACGTAAAAATATATGAAACATTTTATTAATTCGAAAAAAAAGTGTATACCAATTATACTTTTAAACCCTCTTAAATATTTACTTAAACAAGTATTTTTCCATTGAATGAACTTTTTTTTAATCAATGTAGCATTTTCTAAAATATCGGAAATTTCAGAGCAGGAAATATCTTTCATATTTAATTTTAAGTTGGAGGTTAAAAATATATAAAAGTATCAACATTAAATAATTATTTCTCACTTTTCCAAAAATCATTACCAGTTGAAAAAAATCTCTTTTAACTGCTACATTAGTTCCAGGGCAGTGTAACGTAAGTTCAACAAGAATAACTAAATTTTCATATGGAATGTGTTCACTTTTAAAATAATTAAATATTTCCACCCGTCTTTTATCAATTTCAACATATTGATTTTCCCAATGCTCAAAAATTTATCAGAATTTAAATATACATTCGGTCTTCTAATTTCCCAAAAAAAAGACAATTTTCACCAATTTTTAAAATCAAAACGTTTTTTTTTTATAAAAAAAATCAACACAGTTTTCTAGGGGGGGTTGAATATCCCCCGGGACAGGACGCATATTCCGGTCTGGCAAAACTGAAAAACAGACCCCAGATTAATTTTTAAAAAATTGAAAAGGAGGACAAGTAAAAAGGACAGAGCCTATAAATTTAAAAGGGCGATTGGTCACCTTAGTTTACATTTGATATTCCCCATTGCCTCATTCTGATACCTCTGTTATTATTTCCCTTTTGGGGAAAATTATTTTTTAATTTTTGGGGAAAAATTGCTTATCAATCACCCCTCGTATAATAAGTAAGAGTGTTCTGGAATGTATGTCCCCTTTCTGTATCTTAAATATATTCCGTCTCTAATATATTCCATTTCTATAATAATACTGATGCAGAACGTAACGGGATCGTGGTAATAAATATGCGTATTATTTAAACTGTCGTTGGTAAAATACTGATATCATTTGCTTATATTTGAAAACAGAAAAGCACATTCATTCATGCTGTCGTTCTATATGTTGAGGAGCTAAAATAAGGTTGTGATTTCATTCATACATACAAGAGATATGAAGCTATAGCAATAAAGAACTTGCTGCGACTGATTCAGACACGATTTTTTTTTTCTGTTATATTTGAAAATGTACATGAAAAGATAAGTTATCTACAACAGTTGTTAGTGAGTCTTTATCGAAGTAGTGACGGAATTTTGTTAAATGTTGGATAAGTATTTTTTTCTAAAATAGAGAATTTTTTAGGAATATTTAAAAAATTGTTTTACCCAAAATAAGGGGTTTGGGGGATTTTTTTTAGTGTTTAAGTCCGGTAAAAATAACTCCAAATGTTTTTTTTTAGATTGGCACTTTTCTTTCTGTCATTTAATTGCTTTCGTAAATTTTATAATTTTGCACCCTGAATGAAATTTTGATTAATTTCTTTTCTATAAAGTACATAAAATATCTGATTACAATTTCAGAATAGATTTTTTCTTTTTTTTCAAAAAAAAAATTTTTAAAATCGTAACTTTTAAATTTAAAACAAAAAATTAAAAAAATTTTTTTTAAAACCCAAATTCCCCATTTGGTCAACAAAGAAAAATTTTATTTTTGTTACTTTTATCAAATAATTTCAATGAATATAAAAAATATGTATATACAATAATAAAATCAAGCTATTAAGTGGAATTTAAATTTTTTTTCTTTTCATTAAATATCGTATTGTCATCCCAAAAAAACCCTGTATATAAAATTTCAGTTTAACTGAATGCTTTAAAACGTAAAGGAAAAAAAAAAAATTTTATGTTTTGACCGAAGTCGCTAAAAATTAAGCCAACAAGGCTGTATCTGTAATTATTTGAATTATTAGTTTCAGTAAATCAATTTTAATTAATTATAGTTAAATTATCGTATTGTCACCCAAAACAATTGTGTATATAAAATTTCGGCACATTTGAGCTAAATGTATTTTATTAACGATTGAAAATTTGAACAATATATATATATAAGGAGATTGTGAACTAATAGTAGGAATTGAATAATACTACATTTTTCAAAACATAAGACTTAGCTTTTAGCTGAGAAAAATTGACTTGAAATAGGAATACCTCTTATGGTGTAAGACTTACAAGATTTTATAAAATATTTTTTTCCGAACAATGTTCTACAAATATAAGGAGTATTATATACAAAAAACAGAGTATATTACGTGAATAGCACCAAAAAGCCATTAAAAAATCTGAAATATTTTATTTTAAACTCTTTCTGTTTGTTCAATATCGTTTTGAGTGGGATTCAAAACAAATTTATATCCGTACTCGTATATAGCCATTGTTTGTTAAAAAATTACTTTGGCCTCTCAAGAATTGCATTTGAAAAGGTACTTTATCTGACTCTACTTTTACCATTTCGGCCAAATGTCTTATTCTTATCGTTTAAAATCACGGTACTGTCATGAATGCTGGTGGGAAAAAATGGATAAAACCCATAGTCACTGAGAAGAAAACTAATTTAAATTTTCTTTGAATTTTCTTCGAACTCTCTCCCCTCACTATTGTATATTTAATGAAATGTAAATTATTAACTTGTGGCTTGTATCAGTGATGGAGCCTTTTTGTGATGAGTGGATGTAGTTGGTGAAACATCCCTCTGTCAGGGTGATTTAAAATGTTTCCTAATGTTTTCATCTATAAGTTAGTCGATTTTTTTTATTTCTAATAGACTGTGGATTGGTGTTCAACCATTGCAGACCTAGTATATTCCCCGGAAGCTGGTATCTCTTTTTAGTGTGGCACCATATTGGCGAATACAAAGCGAATCAGGTAATTTTGGCAACCAGTTTCCTCCCTAGAGGGCGGTACTTAAGCTCTGACGATGCGAACCTCTAACAGAATTTAATATTGCCGAGAGTATCCAAGCCAAGCAGACACTCTAGGATCTTTTGCATGCCGTATAATCTTACGACATGGCCGCTGTCGATTTTCTGCATCATGAAAATCCACTGACTTGGGCCGGGGTTGAACCCGTAACCTTGGGTGCAGAAGGCCAGCAACAGACCAACCACGCCATCCAGCCGGCTATAAGTTAATCGAAAAAGGAAACAAAAAATATTTTCACCGGTAATAATAGGATTCTGAGATAATCAATTGCATTGAGAGAACGGCTGTTACGACAGAGACCTATTGAGTGGTAGGTCACAAGTAAGAAGCCTATTTTTGCCAACGACCATCATTTCAAATCCTCCTTTCTAGACTAGATCTAATAAAAATAGGAAATATGGATTAGAGGCATCTTTCTTTGATTTTTAGACTTGAATTGATTCATTAACATCGGATTTTGAAGCGAAATAAATTCTACAGATGATGGATCTCTAACCACTTGGCTACAGCGGTCGCTCGAAGACCAGGAGCACTGAAAGGGTAGGAATTTGGCTTTATTCCTGTCTGTGTCACAATTTTTAACTGTAGTCAAATGACGAGGACAATGCGTGAGCCAGCACTTCACTTCCACATCACGCTAACTTAAAATTTTGAGCTTCGACAAATTTGATACGTATCTTTAGTTTTATATAGTGGAATCAAGACTTGGCCGTATATCACAAACCATTAGACCAGGGCTCGACAACCTATGGCACACATGCCACATGAGGCACGCGAAGCAATTCTCATAGGTTCTTTACACTACTGTGGCACTCATTTTTTAGTGGAAGGACGTTGATAATGTTGTATAATGGACCTTGTTTGGCGAACATCTTCAGAATTATGGACATTTACGGAATTAAGAAAAAATCTTAAATGTAACTCTATTGATAAATCTACAGATATTTTGTAAATTATTTGAATGTCATTCCTGTCGAAAATTTTTAATTTTTTTGAAGAAAAAATTTCATGTTTTCCCTGCCGCTTTTGGCCCCCACATATCCGGAACAAATTTTTAATAAATTTTAAAAAAATATATTTCGAGTCCTCAAAGAAGTTGTTAACAACTGAATGTTCAGAATCGTGACAAATTGAAAGTCGAAATTATACTCCTGATTTTTCGACAATAAGTAAACCGATACAATCACTTAGGTTCGCATTAAAATTTTTATTATTTTTTTATTTAACCATAATGAAGGGGAATACTTATATTTTATGTTGCATATTTCTTATTTTAATAAATGTTTAAAAATACATAATATGCTTAGAATTAAAAAAAATTATTTTTGCTTAAGAAATAGTTATATTTTATGCTGTTTATTTTTATGTAAAGAAATACTTTTAAAAGATTCAAAATTAATATGTGTAAAAAAATAGTAAATCTATATTATTAAACCCTCTTTTTTTCTATTTTGGGTATATATTATCACGGAAACCGAAAAATTTTTTCAAATATGTTCTATGGGGCCCGGTGTCTTTTTTTGGTAGTTTGGGTTTGGGGACACCAAAAGTTGAAAGGTTGCCGACCCCTGAATTAGACCGATGCCCCGAGTACCACGGGAATATGTCTTGTATTGTAAAAGTTAAGAAAGACTCGCAGATGTCCATCTCGTTATTTAACCGTTTTGATGTCTGTCCTAAATAGCGAACTGTATAGTTCAAGTGTAGCGTTAATTGAGCCACAAACCCTCTTGTTAAGACCTAGTAACCTTTAAAATTTGAATGAAGGATAATAAATAAGTCTGAATTATAGAATGGATATATCAAATTGTAGTGATGTTATTTCATAATTCTTCCTCTCTCGTGGCTAATTTATTATCTAATCATATTACGTTAGTGTTAATTAAATACTCTTGTTATATTTGTCACAAAATCATTGTACTGCATGTGAACCAAAGAAGAAAAAGCGTAATGGAATACAACATCAAAAATGTTTATATATTTCAATTCGTACTTATGTATTCATTTGATATGTTTATCTTAATCAAATTGGTATAGCGCGAAAGTTTGGAAAAAAGCGTAAACCCGGGGAAAAGGTCGTCCCGCCCATTTTTCCTAGTTAAAAAATACGATGTCCCTTAAACACCCCCTCGTACTATTTCCCTTAATGATTAAAAACCCTGAAGTTACCCCAAAAAAAAAGCTTTAAAAAATAAATTTCTCGTATGAATTTTATTTGAATGCTAATATGAAACTATAAAAATCTGATACTTCTGTGCTGTATGGAGTGTCAAATGCTAGCTGATTGGATCACAATTTTAATTAATGCGTTGTTTCCATTTTAATGATTAATAAACGATACAAAGATTATGTTTAATACTTTCGCATTTTCTTAACTATGTGTTAAACGAAAACCACAAACACACTTCATAATTTAGATTATCCTCTTATTCATAAGTAGTTTCATGGAAAATTACTTTCGAAGTTGCTCATTAGTGTAATATAGTTGCTCATTAGCATACAACAATTTTGCCATCTTAATTTTAAGTGTGTATCCTAGTAAATATATATTATCTGAATTCACTCATGCGAAAAATATTTTTATGATTATTACCTTGAGTGGGTTTATATTGTATGTTATCTTGTAATAATTTGTTTGTGTGTGATAAATATTTAGTGCATTCCTATACTTGTGCTTTAAAAGGAAAATATCAATTATTTTTTTTTGAAAAGATATCTATATCTGAGTTCAAACAGTCGAAAATTTCATTGTTCAATACAATAAAGTATTAATTATTTTTTCCTGAAATAAAAAAGGTTTTTTTTTATTGTTTTTCTTTTTCCCAAAATTTTTATTTTTGGCAGGCCTTCTAAAAAACCGGCCAAATGACTTGTCATCTCATTTAATATTTGATGTTTTTACCTTTTGCTTTGTATACAGCATTAACTCTTTTGGGTTCTGATGTAATAAACTTTTTGGCTAATCACAGTGTTTTGGGTTCCATGTTTTAAAAATATTTTTAGTTCTTTGACGATCTTAAGGAATTTTTCCCAACCCCCTTTTAAAATCCCTTTTAATTTCCCCTCCCAGATTTTCGATTATACTAATATCTGAACTTTGTCATGGCCCATTTCAGAAGATGAAATACACCACGGTTACGGTTAAATCAGCTCCGTACTGTTTTGGCGCGATGGTGAGTAAAGTTGTTGTCCTTATATATTCCGGACACTATCTGAAAACCAGTCTTCTATTAATGGTTTAACAATATTTTTGAGATGAGAGATAAGTACTGATGTTCAGTTTTTGAATCCTTTTCGTGATGGGAGGCCCGGGACCCAACCCCAAAACAAATGCCCCCAGATCGGCTTCTAAAACTTTTCAAATGCGACCCACTATTCAATCATCATTTTCATCGCGCCCCCCCATACAAAACAATGTATTGAATTCAATAAATACTATACTTTTACACTAAAAACTACAATACGATTTTAACCTCTTATGTGCCGCCGACGTATATAAACGTCTCCCCCAGCCAAAAACATTAATTTTCTGGGCGTATATAACCCCCTTTTTAAAGTAAGACTTTTTTTGTGCAGTGCTATCCAAATTTTTCCGAGGGCTTTTGGGTGCAATAAAAAAGGGCCCTTTACAGTGTTTGCGAAAAAATTTACTTATTTTGGGGGATTTTGCTTATTTATTTCTTTTCCTCCCTCCCCCTCACACAAAAACACAAAATATTTCTCGCCCACGTGGGTTGGGGGGGCATTGGGGGGGCGAATTGCGTAACTTTTTTAATTTGTTGGAAAATTATTTTAAAAAAAAGTACAAATTATCCCGGGGGAAATGTTAAGCCCATGGAGTCAATGATAATTTATCAAACTGGTTCTTTAAATTAGTATTGTTAAATTAATAATAAAATAAATTGTACTGTACTTTATAAATTTATAAGTGTATTATATCAATGTAAATTTTTTCTATATTTTTTTTTTATCAGAAAGTATTTTTTTTGTTTTTTCATTTTAATAATTTTTAAAACACCTTTTTTTTTCGACTTTTCAATAGGCTCGCCCCCCCAGAGATCACTTCCCTCCCCAAGGGGGGGCGCCCCTGAATTTGGAGAAACGCTGCCCCCGATCCCAAAAATCCTTTTAACCCCCAGCCTGCACGACTAAAAGGGATGTAATCTGGGTGAAAAAGCTTCATGTTGTTCTCAACAATTTTTTTTTTCGGGCATCATTTGTCAAAATGTAAAACTGTTCTCATCGGTCCATACAATTTTTTTTGTTATTTCTCTTTAAATTTTGTATTCTTTTTGCCCAAAATAATGATTCTTTTTTTTAAAACTTTACAAACAGGTTTTTCGTGTTGGTCGTCGACTTTCAAGCCAAAGAAATTTGTTCTTTTTGTATTGTTCTGTGAGAGATTTTTGCTTCCGAGTTTAAAATGAACTCCTTTGTAATTTGTAGATTTGTCAATTGTGTCTGATTTCCCTATTTTTCTTCACAATTCAGTTTCCTTTCATCACTTTTTGTCATTTTCTTTTTGTTCCCCCAAAAGCTGAAGCTTTTGTCTACCCTGTTAAAAATTTATACCTTTTTATCCTTATTATGTTTCTGTTTGGTATTCTAAGTTGTTTTGAAATTCCAGATACTTTCACTCCACTTTATCGCATAAAAACAATCTGCCCTTCATTAAAACTCACCAACAGCTTTTGTTGATAACATGATAAAACAAATACATTTTATATATAAAAGCATTTTATAAAATTAAAACGATCTTTACTTTAAATAATAGAGTCGATTACTTTGACAAATACTTTTTCTAAGATACTATAGTGAATATTTTCTGCAGTTGCAATTTAAGGAAGAATAAAAATAAAATTAAGTAGTAGGCGACAAGTCATTTGGCCACTATGTTTATTTGGTCCACTGAAAACGATTTCCACCTTGATATCGTTTTGGGTGTCTAAACTAATCATCGTGGTACCATTATAACTGACTCGAAAAATGAGACAAGTATTAAATTACTGATAACGAAATAAACCGCAGATAGAAAACAAGTGAAAGATATTTTTCAATTCATTGTGATTACAATTCTTCGGAAAATCAAGTAATTTGACGTTGACTATTTTGGGATTTATTTTTATGGACTCATAAGAATAGATGGGGTTTTATGTTCTTTTGTTAATTTTCTTTTTGAGCGTGCAATCGTGTGACTCCTTGAAAATGAACCTGACAATGGTCGAGAACATCAAAGTGTCTCGCCTTAAGGAACATCTGCTTTCCTTTACAATTCCTACTATTAGTTCATTCTCTTCCTATATATATATTTATTTATATATATTTATATATATATCCTGTTAAAATTTTCAATCGTTAGTAAAATACTTTCTTTTCATCCATTCAAGTTCAAATACATTTTTTAAAACTTGTAGTGGATGACACTTGTTACTCTAATACAGTTTTTTCAAACATTAATTCATTTATTAAATTAAAAATAAATAAATAGTAACAAACAAAAACAATAGTCCAACAACATATATAGAAAGGAAAATTGTTCGTTGTGTCCCTGTAGCACAATGAATATCATGTTGGCCTTCTAATCCAAAGGTCATGGGTTCGAATCCCACCTGGGATGGCCTAGCTTCTGAGAATGTGATTTCTTTTTTTCTGTACTATTTTATTAGAATAATTAAATTCAATGAATAAATAAATGGTAACACAAACAAAAAAAATAGTCCAATACCCTATATTGAAGGTAAAATGGAAAATTGTAGGTAAAATCGCTTTCTATTTTGTCATTTAATAGTGTGATTCTGTCATTTATATTAATTGTAACTATTTATAAAAAGTAACTAAAATAAAATTTTTCTTTATTGTCCTAAGTATTAATTGATTTTTAAAAAAAGATTTTTTATTACTTGTTAATTTTATTTTTGAGTGTGCAATCTTTTAAGCCTACATGAAAATAACGCAGACAATGACAATTATGAGGTCGAGAACATCAAAGTGTCTCGCCTTAAAGAACATCTGCATTTTTTATATATTCAGAATAATGATGTCGCGTTAATGAGTTATCTTAGAATAATTTACTAGCATAGCAAATGATCTCTTAGCCCATCTGATCAAAATTCTCTTTATCTGGCTCAAGTATAACGAAGCATCTAATTAAAGCAAAGTATGCATTATAAATTGCAATGTGTAAATGAAATAAGGTACTTACTGATCAATCAAGAGGACCAGACAGAGAAGTTGTGTCATTTGCCTAATAAGTTATCATCTCAGCAAAGCAGCTTGTTATTTTAGGCTTAGTTTGTTGGGATAATGGGCTCACAATTCATGAGGTCACATGATAAAATGTTCCACGTGTTCCCCATTGAGTTCAAAAGAGTCATCAAACTAATTATACTTGTTGTTTTACATTTAAAACTTGGGTAAAATTTCGAATTTTATTATTGGGTAAAAATGTTCAAATGTTATAAAAAATAAATTTGTTCAAAAGATTTTAAAATTAAAAAAAAAATCTTATTTTATGCATGTAATTTTAAATAAAATGCATTTTGTCTACCTGTGTGCATTATTGTTGTTGACAGATTTATAATTTTAATTTTTAGAGGAAATTTCTGTAAAGATCAAATGTTGGCTACAACAAAGCGTATGAACTGATTAGCTGGAAACATATGAACGCTCTTACCGTGTTATTATGCCGTCACATGAGATTTTGAACTGATTGGCTAAAAACACGTGGTTATCATTATCATGTGACTAATGACGTCACATGAATTGAGCCCATTATGTTAATTTCGCACAACCGAAAGGGAAAATCGTATTTTATTAAGTGTATTACTCCTGTGTGTGTGAATCAATCTACCTTTTCATTATATAAAACATATTTCATACCTTACCTCTCCTGTATTATAATGATCAACTGATTGCTATAAAATTGCGCGATACGGGATAATATACAAATACAGTGTAGACGCTCAATAACACAGGTTCATATAAGACGGATTCGAATAACATGGTGGTAAAATTGAGATCGTGTTCGTATAAAACGGTAAAAGAATGAAATATACGTTGCAATTTGATTAAATTTTTATGTCAATAATCAATACAGCTTTTGGCTGGTAACACTAAACGGCATTGAGCTTTTCAAATTCGGAGAAATCCCCATTTTTAGAGGAGATCGTCTCATTTTGTTTTTACTTTTGATGCACATTAAAAACATGTATGGAAAAACTTTTATATCGTCTGATTTATTTTATTCAACTTAACTTCAATTTTATTGTTATAACATAGGCTTAATATGATAATACCATTCTCTATGTGAATACTCTATTAGATCACTTAATTTAATTAAAGTAAAATTACTATACTGTTTGAATTAATTGGAACAAACGGTAAGAAAACGATTTTTTCTAAAACCTTAGCTTTTAACCATTATATACCTTAAGTAGACAGAAAAACCTCTATAAAATTTTAAAATATGGGACCTCTGAAATAAAATTACCTCTTCATCTTGGGACTTCAT
The DNA here is from genome assembly GCA_019973955.1 of Trichonephila inaurata madagascariensis. Classification (NCBI taxonomy): domain Eukaryota; kingdom Metazoa; phylum Arthropoda; class Arachnida; order Araneae; family Nephilidae; genus Trichonephila; species Trichonephila inaurata. Next base: position 30,163 of record BMAV01008139.1, on the reverse strand, counting down.
ATACCCATTTTTTTCTTTATCATCAGCCACCCTTACTTATACATTTTTATCATTTTTTTCTTTTGTCAACACTCATCCTAGCTAAACGATTCTTGAGATTACACCATAAATTCTCAATAGGATTTAGGTCGGGTGAATTACCAGGACAATAATGCAATTTTATTTTCCCTCATAGAAATCTGGATCAACTTTGAATTGTGAGAAGAAGCCAAGTGATGTTGAAATGTTCCATCAAATGCTTTCATAAATCTAATACTTTTACTGCTTAATATTTATATGTATTTCACAGAATTAATTGTGACTTTAAGAGAAACTAAGATTTTAGTGTAATTTGTTAAGAAAAACCCCAAAATGTTTCTTTAGAAGGATGTTTTACAGTCTTTTGGGTATATGATCTGAAAGCAGAGTTTCATCTTCACTTTCTCTAACTACACTTAATTTGCATCTGTGCATAAATAAATGTATTCCATCACTGAAAATCATCTTCTTCTAATCGTTGTCAAGGATTGGTATTTTTTTGGGCCCCCAAAAAGTTTTTCACCTCTTTTCTGAACTAAATTCTTTTTTCCTTTTCTTGTTGTTTTTGGGTTGTTTGGGGAAAAAAAAAAAAAGGGTTTTTCTTTTTCTTTCTTGGACTTTTTTTGTCATTTCTTATTTGAATTTTATCAGTTCTTGAAGTAGTTTTCCGTTTGAGCCCATAACATTTTCCTTTTCTTTTTCAAGATGATGTTCTAGAATCTTAAAATGTTCTTAAAACTCTTGAAACACTTGAGTTGCCCACACCAACTACCGTAGCTCATATCTCTAACAGTCATAGCAGTGTGTTCGTTAAGAGCGATTATTTCCTCGGAGTAATATCGATCATTAAACAAGCAAAAGTAATACGTGTTACACGGAACTCAAAATTATAACCACCAGCTGCCGCACTGAAAGGCTCACAACTGGACGAGCTGATACACCAAAACAAATTAAACGAGTAAATTATAGTCAAGATCGATCAATCACATTACCTCTAAACAAATATAACCGATTTAAGGGTTTCGCGCGGGACATCACTGATAATCACATACCAACTCAGACAAGAAAAAAATGCTTGTCCCAGTTAATTCGAACAGTATAATAAATAATATACTATATAGAAATACTAATATTACTATATTTTGATCGAGAGCCATGCAAAAATTAAATGAAAATTGTCGATAAAGAATTTGAAAGTTTCATGAAATGATATACTTGTATAAAAATATTTTGTGTGCGTGTTCAACATAGCTTTCATTACATTTCGAAAATGGTGAAATTGTTTTTAAAATGTGGAAAAAGTTTCGATAACCAGCAATTTCAATTTCTGTGTAAAATTTAAAAAGTCATATTTTTTGTGGGAAAATCAAACCCTTATGGCACTAAGTGATGTCTATATCTACACTTCATGTCGTTGTCATGGGGCTAATGATAGCTCGATCTATAGAGACCAGCATTGAGATCAGTGGGGCGCAAATTTGAGACGCCCGATTCCGCCAAAGACTATTGTTTGAAATAAAGAAGCTATTTTTCATGTCAAATACCATCGGGTCTCTAAACCTTTATACGAGTAAGACGAAAAGCGGAAAATAAGGTATCTCTTTTTATTGAACATAAGATTGTTTTCGCCTTTTGCACACTCTCCGAGTGAAACTTTTAAAAAAATTCTAAAGAAATCTTTGAAATGTTAAATACACACTCATTGTCATAAAAATTTGCGCACCAAGAAAAAGTCGACAAAATGAAACGAAATTTTACATATGTAAGTACTACTTGATATAAGTAAGGGATTAGAAAAGCAAAGAAAAAAGATCATTTATTGCAGAAAAAAGTGCACGGAGATTTAGTACTCTGTTGGACCCCCTCTAGCACAAATGTACGATGCAATATAAGTGGGCATTGAGACATACAAGTTTCACTAGATGTCCTGATGCATCTCGTTCCACAGTTGCTGTAAACGCGCTTCTAGTTCGACCGAACTCGTAGACTATCCTACTTGCCATCCCTAATGATCCCAGATATGCTCGATTGGTGACCAGTCTGGGGATAGAGCATGCCATGGAGTTGTGGTAATGTGGCAGAGGCAGTCTTGTGACATCCTTGTTATGTGTGGTCAAGATTGTCTTGATGAAAAATGTCTCCTGGGAGCCCTGCCATGTGTGGCAACACTTCTGGCCGAAGGATTTCATGGACCTACCGCTGGCTGGCATCGTGCCATGGATCAATATTAAGGTGACTATGAATCGTAAGGACTGGCACAGGATACCATCAAACCAGCTGTGGAAGTGGTGTGTCACTGTAAATCGAAGTCTGGATTGAGGCGCTCACCACGGAGTCTCCACACACGAACACAATTATCATGACTGCACAAATTGAATCTAGATTCGTCGTTGAAGACGACCTGGTTTCATTCCGTTGCAGTCCAATCCCATCGTGCGTGGCTCCATTCCAAACGGAGGCGTCGGTGGTGGGTGTCATTGGCAGCACACGTAATGGGCGTCGTGATACCAGATGTCCTTTAGCCAGGCGCCTTGCGATGGTTCGGGAAGACACAGGGGCTCATAGTTAAAGTTCAACCTGTGCCTGGAGCGCGGCAATGATGCAGTTGGCTCTACGTGTGCGTGTCGTATAATGTGACAGACTTTTGGATGACTAGTCTTTCGAGGGCTTCATGAGCATGGTCGCCGTGTAAATAACGTCTCTTCGGTCCACTGGTCCTAACACATCCTCATAATCATATCACAATGGCCTACTTAACGAGCTACTCGCTGAACTGACCACCCAGCTTCCATCATCCCGATGATTCTTCACCTCTTACACTGAAAGCTGCTGGTATTGTCTTCGATGGCGGCGTAACGGCATGTCTATCTATGTCTACCTCAGCGTTTCCTTTGCAAAGGTTAAGTACGTTCAAACAAGCTCTGCTTAACTATTTTATACTTGAAAGATGAACGAAGTTCAACGCCCTTTAGTGGCATTACGCAATGCGCAATCATTTCTAATTATTTGCATATCTACCCGACATGTACCTTCATGCCAAGTTTCGTTACGATCCCACAATTATTTTCTAGTGGGCAATTTTTATGGCAATGAGTATATTTATGTAGAGTCCTTCGAATTGAATGGAAGATTTTCGTAGCGTTTTCTAAAAATTATTTGCTGTGTTCATCGACTAGTGTAACGGTCGGTAAAAAAATGGATTGTAATAACGTTTGATTTTTAAAAAATTGACTATAATGAGGAATTAGCAAATCTGCTTCCAATGGAGCCATCAAAACACCAGCTCAAATTATAGTTTCACCTCATCTCCTTATATTTCATAAATATCAAATTGTTCTTTTTTGGTTCCTTTTCCTTCCTAATCAACACACGATCTGTGAACCAATCTCCTTAATAAATTGAGACTTGTGAATAATACAAAGGCCCATTGCTGTCTGGTCCGGGTCACTTACTCTTTTGTCCTATGTAAACAGGCTCTTCTGAAACGGATCACCAAAAGGTCATCTTGTATATATGCATATGTATGTGCGTAGTAGAAGCGGACATTATCATCCATATTGCTGTACTGTAGTGTTCCACTTTCTTCAAGCATAAAAAGCAAGAAAAAAAAATCTTACGCTGGGTTTGTAGCATCTTGGTTGCCTAAAACAAATCTTCATAGTGCTAATTTCGTATTCAACGAAAAATTCGTACTTATTTCGTATTTTCGTGGTGACCCACGACCACACGTGATTTGGAACAAACTTTTTTAGAAAAGGGGAAGAATGCATTAACACAGAAATGTTATTGTAGTCGCTCTACTGTAACAATTTTCCACGTTATACGCTCAATCCAGGTTCCTACTTGTATATATCTGTTTTTTTTTTGTTCTTGGCTTTTGCTTTCAGAATTTCGTCTTTCCTTGTCATGAAGGTATTTAATTTGCCCATGGGCAGCCTAGTGGTTAAAGCATCGGACTCCAGACCGGAAGTCCTGGGTTCAATGCCTCTAAATACCCTTCGAGTACACATGGAGTACGTGCTCGTTAAATCAGTGGGTCCGAAAGTCTTGTGGGCGGTCGCAGCAGAAACCACGAGTGCAATGGGCTGGAGAATATTTCTCTCCCCTCCAGTTCCATGCCTAAATTGTGGAGATAGGTGGTGTCGCCATCTATTGTGTAGAAGTCCAACCTGTCTCAGGCTCTGGCAACTTTCTCTCATTCCTTCCCTTCGGGAACGACACAACAACAACATTATTATTATATACAAGTATTCATATTTTCAAATGTATTTCATGTGTTTCCTTTATAAATACCTACATATTTTTTACCCTACTAAAATTTTTCAAATTACATTTATCATATACGCTTTCTAATGGCGTTATGACAAGGCTTCAAATTCACAATCAGGAGCATCCTTTCTTGTTACATTTATATACTTCTAGTCTCTGATAAAAGTTTTATGACAGAAGGGGGAAAAATCACCGTCCATCGCGGCTACCGAAAGGCAGACGCATTGTGTGTCGCATTTATCAACCCATCTCAAATGGATGACCCCGAAGAAAGGAGGCAGTTGGAGTCATATTTCTTGTTGGATGAAAGCGGGAAAAAGGTAGCCCGAAAGTCGAGGTGAGAGTTTTTCCCGGAGTCGGGAGAAGTAGTCTCTGATTCAAAATGTTCACAATATGGATGAATTATGTCACTTCCCATTTTTCACTGGATCCCGTTTTTAGATTCCGGAGTATTATATTTCGGATGTTTCTGGAAAAGCTGTAGATGGAAATGCATTTTTGGAAATGATTTTGTTATTCGTGGAAATTTTTGAAGTATCGAATGGAATTTTGAAGAATGTATTTGTTGATTTTTTTTTTTTTGTGTGTGTATGACGTGCAAAGAAGCATTTTCGATCTGAGAGGAATGGGTGGAAAATCTCCAACAGGTGTTGTAAAATTTGAACGTAGATACTATAATATTTTCGCATATTTACTTGAGCTTTCCTTTACACAGTGGATATATGTAGAGTAAATAAATAAAAACATTCTAGACTTCTCATAAAAATTTTATTTTTTACAAAAGCATTTTAAATTTTAAGCATTCACTGATACATTATGCATTCCTTCTAAAATATTTGTTTAAGATATTTTCCGAATCGCATGCATGATTTTTGTAGCATTTCCTAAGAGTATGATAATTTATACTCATATATGTGACGGTATCCAAATTATTTATCATAAACCAAGAAAATATTCTAGATATGAATAAATATTACAGAAACCTTTATGATGTGAAAGAGTGAACAAAGGACCATTAAATATAAATAAAACTTGTTTCGTACACTTAAGTATTATAGAGTCAACCATTCGGCCAAATCAAAAGACGTCACCAATTCAAAAAGTTATCGCCAAATGCCGTCATCATTATTATTATTGTGTTTGAATATGAGCGGGAACACGGTTTCCACACTATTGACTGCATAATGCAACAAATGGCGATGTGTTTTGATTTGATGAAATAGGTTGACGGTATAATACGCAAGTAACTTTGTTTTTAAATAAAGAACCAAGAATGTAAATATGAATGGAGCATATTAAAAACAATTTATAAACCAGACATGTTTTTTAGTTCACTTTATGAAAAAACCAATTACATTTTAGACAAAAGTAATCGCTGAAAATGATATTTTTTTACCCTAATAAACCGAATATTCTTAATTATTTTCTAAATTTTTTTTATTGCCGTTGATCCATTTTTTAGCGTCCATACATCAAACATGTTTTAAGGGGTCCGGCACATGAATTTTTAAAAATTATTGACTGACTTTTTTACTTTTTTAAAAGTTCAAACATTTCTGCTTAAAATGGTAAATGATATATAGAAATGCGAAATTAGCAGTGTTTTTATTTATTTTTTAAAAGTAAGCCACTCTCATTGACAAATTACAAATTTTTACTTGAAAGCCTGTTTTCTCAAAATACAATATTTTTTTCTCTTTATGGACCTTTTTCTCAAAAACTAATTAATGTAGGATCCTCAAAATTTCAGTGAGCATACTTTTCAACATGTTTACACATCTTAATGGAGGAATAAGATATATCTAGCGAACTGTTTTAGATAATTTATTTTTAAACTAAATTTTAAGGGGAAAAATTTGGTATTTTTTAAAAAATGCATAATTATTTTAATTTTTAACAAAAAGACAAAACCCTCCATTAAAGTCTTATTGATAGTACATATAACCTACTGTGAAAATGTCATCTATTAGTAGCTAGAAGCTTCTGAGAAAAAGGTACATAAACTTACGTAATTTAACATGGGATCCTATGGAAGTGCCTGACCCCCTTAAAGGTGATGAATGTAAATAAAATAGCTGCTTTAAAATGTAAAAGATTCCATTTGTTTTTATTGTGATGAACTTAAATTTCTTTTTTCGCCACTTAAATTTCTTTTTTCGCCATTTTTCTCTAATATTAAAAAAAAACTCCAATAGTTAGTTTGAGATGGGAACAATTATACTTTATATATACTAATTGTTCCAGTATTTCAAGCCTTTTTGAATAGTTTTCGCATCGATGTTTAAAAAGCATTAAACTTTCTATTGTTCGCTTAGAAGAAAATTCTTCCTTTTTTATTATCTGGCATTTTTTATGTTTACAAATGCCTGTATGCACCAAAAAAATTTACAAATTATGCAAGTACAGATTTTCTTTTTCTTTTTTTAAAAAAGAAAAACAGTTGAATTTTTATACGAATAAGCATGGGACGAGGATTTGTTTCTTAGTAATACAGGCTCCCCTAGAACTCTACAACAATATTATTCAATTCCTACTATTATTTCACTGTCTTCCTACTATATATATATATCTTGTACAAATTTTCAATCGTTAATAAAATACTTTCTATTCATCCATTCAAATTCAAATACATTTTTTTAAACTTGTAGTGGATGACACTTGATGTTAATACAGTGTTTTCGAATATTAATCTTTTAGTTATACTTAATGAATAAATAATTACAAACAAAAATAATAGTCCAACATCCCATTTAAAAAGGAAAATCGCTCGTTGTGTTCCAATGGATAGTTCGTTAGACTTCTAATCGAAAGGTCGGGGGTTCGAATCCTACCTGGGATGGGCATATTTTTCAGAATGTGTGTTGTGTGTGATTTATAAATGAATAAATAGTAACAAACACAACAATAATAGTCCAACACTATATGTAGAAAGGAAAATCGCTTTTTATTTTGCCATTTAATATTGTGATTGTGCCCTATGTTTATACATATTTATATTAATTGTAATTATTTAATAAAAAGTAACTAAAAAATTTTCTTTGTTGACCGACGTAGAATTAACTTAAACTTTTTATGTTTCTTGTTTTTAAATTAAATTGTAATATATAATAGATTTTATATACAAATAGAAATTATCATGCTTCTATTAAAGGTATTCTTTTTAATGAAGGTTTTTTTCGGTTACTTTTTCTAAATTCCTGTCTTATCAATTCTTAGCTGTGTCGAAATATTTTTCAGTTGGCAAGGCAACGCAGGAAAATGTTTTGGTCTTAAATCGCGCTTTTAGTTCCTTATCTAAATCAGAATTTAGGTAAGAAATTAGATAAGGCTTGCTCTCAGGTTGTTTGATTGCTTTAGCCATAGGACCATAAAGTAGAAGCCCCAAATTAAATCTTTTTTTCTCTTCAATATAAAGAGATAAAAGAAGTTTATCTTACTTTTTGGTAACTTCATCTTTAAAATTTGCCACCGTAAAAGAATCTCAGAGGATCATCTTCTTTCTTGAAATTGAAAATCTAAGAGATTTGTAAATTACGCATTAAAGTTATTCTCGATGAGAATAGACTGTGTTTATGAACAAGTAACTATGCACAAGGAATGTATTTAGAGAATTTAGTGCGGGGCGTATTTTCGGTGAGAAGGGAATATTTGATTTCCGTAAAGTCGGAAGGAAGCGGAGCTTGTCTCGAGGGGGGCGTATTCATGGAATTTTGTCGAAATCTCTCATAATTTAATCTTCTAACTTATTTTTCGTACTTTTAGAACAGGAAATTATTTTAACGAGGTTATTCAAATGTAGGAAATGCATTTTCCGTTGAACATGCATATTAAACGCACACTTTTAGTTTTATAACCGTTTTCTTTTAAGGTATCCGACTGGGTTTGGAGACGACTTTCTAAGTATGAGTTAAATAATTATTTAATTGTTATTTTTTAAGTATGTCGCAAAACAACAAAAATACAGCAAAAAGAAGTTTTTGAAAAATTATCAAAATATTGAGAAATTTGAACCAAAATATTGCAAAAATTTGCTCTTTTGCTATATATAACAACTCTAAAAAAATATGTATATTACAAAGAAATATAAACTTTAAGTCTTTTTAATAGAATTAATAACTGAATTTGGAAGATCCATATCTCCAACAAATTCTGCTCTCAGGAAATCTCTTCTTTTTTTGGCCTCACTGATTTTGTTTTTAGCACGATAACTTTAATTTCTTAAAAAAAAAAGATCTAGTAAGTAAGGATCTAATTTTGAACGCAACTGCTAAAAAGATAGCAACATGTTTAAATCAAGAGAAACATTGCAATCAGTTAACTGTCGCCTATTTGAAAATAAATATGTCTATTAAAACATTTATAAAGTGAAATGAAGTTTACTACACAGGAAAATACTTCGTTAAAACATTTTAAATGAATAAAAATCATATTTTTCGTGTAGAAATTAACCGAAAGCTGACACTCCCGATTTCGGATTTAAGTTTCTGGTTTCGATTTTGGGCTTACTATGCCAAACAAAAACAGCTGTAACTTTTTTTTCTAATGGGCTCAATTCATGTGACGTCTAGCCAATCAATTCAAAAACTCATGCGACGTCATAGTCACACGATTAAAACTATCTAGTGTTTCCAGCTAATCAGTTCACTCTCTCCGGTGTTGCCAAGTTTTGCTCTTAGAAGAAACTTTCTCTTAAAAAGTACATTGTATACAAAATACATTTTATTTAAAAATATAAACATAAAATATGATTTTTTTTTTTAATTCAAAAAAATCTTTTTGACGAAATTTGTTTTTCCTAACATTTAAACATCTTTACCCAAATATGAAATTTGAAATTTTATCTGAGTTTTACAAATAGAACAACAAGTACAATTAGTTTAATGTTTGTTTTGAATTCAATGGATAACACGAGTTTGTCTTTATCATATGACGTCATGAATTGAGCCCATTGACTCAGAGTTGAAAGAAAGATATTTTTATAAGGCTTATTAAACAGGTTACATAAGTAGACTAACAAATAAATTTTAATTTTTTTGTTTGATGAAAAAGATGTTTTTAAACCAGTATGATACCTTAGTAATTGCGGCAAGACCAGTCGACGTATAATAGCTGTTAATTGATTTACCTAAACCTTATAGTCGTAAAAGAAAAAGTAATCATCTTACGAAGAGTTTATAAAAATGGTCGCTTTAAAGCAGGAATTTCCAAACATTTCGAATGTTAAAATACATTTATTTGTGAATTTCTAATATTAATGTTTATGTGTCTTTTCCTTTTCTGAAAACGAATTCTTTGCATATTTTCAAACATTTCCAATCACGCGTATAAACCTTTAATAAAGAAAGTATTCCAAATAGCGTGAGTGGCATGTACAAAGTAATGTTTCCCAAGAATGGCAAATATCGGGGAAAAAATTAAACATAAAAGCTGAAATAGTAACTTTTTGGAACGATGCATTTCATTGATTACTGAAGAAACATTTGTCGTTTGACCGAACCTTTCTCGGTAAATATTTTTCTGGTAAGAAATAACATATTTTGATTTAATTAGATTGAATTCTTTCTGTTTCGATAGATGTAAATGAGATTAGTCGGAAACGATAACGTTTAGAAAATAACTTAATTGGAAAATGCAGCTCGATAGTTTTCCAAAAATATGTCGATGCATTTTCCCAATACTGGTTTCTGAAACTCTGTTTTTATTTATTTATTATTATTATTTTAAATTTGTTTTTTTACGCTTTTTTTCTTTCCTCAAGGGAAATTAATTTTTCAGCTTTTCAATTTTTTGTGATCACAAAGTAATATTCATGTGAATATGGTTTTTTTTATTATTAATTTGTTTATTTTATGTAATACGCTTAGCAACTGTTTCTGCCGCATGGTTATTTGCTAGATTTCGAAACGCTTTTCTGAATTATTTATATTTTGAGTAATTTGAAACCTTCTTTTTATTATTATTTTGTTCCGTATATAGTATTGAACAAAATATATGAATAAATTTATACATTAATTAAATAAATATTTTATAGGAAGATATATGTTTATATATGTGTACTAGCTGGTATACCGTTCTTCGCACGGGTGAATTGAAAAATCAAGCAATACAGATTGAAGGATAAAAAAGTTTTTAATGAGTTAATTTTACGTGAATTGCAAATTAAACAAAAAAAAAAAGCTTTTACTTATCTCAACTGAACAAAAAATCCTATTTGCTAAATTTAAGTCTGTAGGTATAATAGCTAATAAAAAGGAGTATTTATAACGCCCCCGTAAATCCCTTGTGAGTCGATTATTGAAAACACCTTCCTAAGCTCATCTCTGGTCACTGTTGCAACTTTTTTTGTCTTAGAGTGCATATATATATAAAATTTATAAGATTATATTGTGCATAAAAGTCCATAAATTGTATTTTAATAGCATTTCTCCCCAATGTTAACCAAATGGTTATAAATCTTACGTGATTTTGATATTTTAATAATGTTTAGCTAAAATATAACTGCGCTGGATGACAGCTTAATTAATTTCAAATGCAAAATATTTGCGACAGATCCATTTCAGAAATCGAATTTATATCTATTATGCTGATATTCTAAAGGATTTCGCTATGTTAAATAGATGGCGCTACCGTGCTAAATGAAAAAAAATGGACTTCGTTTTGAATTGCACTCTTGAAAATTATTGTGTTTGGCCGCTGATTAAAAAAGAGCGGAATTAATCGAAGAATATGCGTCCTTAATTTATATCAATGTACGATGGAACAAATGTATCTAATTAAAATTTTATGAATGTGGAAATTGTACATGTTAAATAACATGTGCAAATGACAACTGACCCTTAAATCAACAGAAAACTCTCCTAATCGACATTTCAAACTTCTAGCTTGACCAAAAAAATTTGCACTTTTGGATACCGTTGACATAATAATTTCAGAAAGGAAGTGTCAACATCAAATTCATATATTGTGTGCATGTGACCTTTAAAAATGAAATAGCATGACTGTAAATAAGAAAACTGAATTTTGTAATTCGAGGGGGGGATGGGTATATCAAAACGAGTGATATGAGGATTTGTTGTATATATATAGTATAGTAAAATAAAAGTGAAGAAGTACTACAACCTATAGTGCTAAAGAAGGAAGAAATTGGAATTCACCAGACACACCAAATGTAGATACAAAAATGTCTTTGGACTAAACTGGAGACCTATTCTGATTTCTAAAGCTGTCGCTGAATTAGGCCAGCGAATTAGGGTTAGCAATGCTTTATGGATCCAACCTTTCCCGTACAGCAGAAATTTTCGACATAATAAGGAAAAAAAAAATTTTTTTTAAAGAAGAAAAAAAACAAGTTGAAAAGTTAAGCCTAATACAACACGTGGAAGATATAAACCTGATAATATATTAAAAAGAAATTAAGAAAAGAGAACAATAATGAATCTCTCAAGGAGAGGAATAGTAAAAAAAAATTTTATGTAGAAAAAATTAGGATAAAAACTTACATGTAAAATAAAAACTGGAAATTGAGAAAACAACCTTTTACGTTTAGATCCCACACGAAATGACGTAAAGGATTGAAACGACTACACAAGAAGGAATATATATATATATATATATATATATGCATAGTATATTAAAATACTAAGTAAAGAAGTCGTATCACCTACATCAGTGTTCCGCAACCCCCGGTCCGTGGATCAAATTCTACCGGTCCGCACCAGAAACATTAAATTATTTCTCTTTTATTTTTTTTATGAATATCACTTAATATTCCTTGTTAGATCACTTTATATTCTTTTTTTGGCATAGCTATATTATTTTCGAAGTCAAAATTAAATTGTTTTAAATCAAAACAGTCTAAAATATAAGCAATCGACATCCTCCCCCTCAATGGGCCACGGTAAAATTAACAAACGTTGACCGGTCCGCGGCTATAAAAAGGTTTAGGAGCACTGACCTACATGACCTAAGAAGAAAGAAATTGGATTCCAAGAAACACAACAATTGAAGATACAGAAAGAGTTTTTTGAACAAAATGGAGACCAGTATGATTTCTCCCAGGGAAATTAACCAGCGAATTAGATTGCGTTTTAAGCTGGTCCTCGTACAGCAGAAATTGTTGACATAATAGAAAAAAACAGAGCCATGTTAAAAAGTTAAGCCTTTTTCTAACACACGCGTGGATGATAAACCAGACAGTAATATATCTTTGCAGTGTAGTAAAAAATATTAGCCACAATAGTTTACAGCAAACTCTTGGACTTAGGAACCAAGAATGCAGGTTAAAACAATGTTTTGAGACCTGTAATTTGCCTATCCTACTGGGCTATAGGGAAAGGAGCAAGTACTATAAATATGTCATTAGAAAATAAAATACACCTTTGCTAACATTTTAATTAACTTTTTTTATAATTTTGTTCCTTGCTTCTTTTTACAGTTCTATAAGATATTTTTGCAATAAAATTTTAAAAGTTTCATTTGTTATGTGTTCATTTTCATTTATCTTTGAATGGGAAAATCATTTTGAAAATTATTCGTTGTTAGTGAAATTTTAAACCAAAAGAAATATAGAACAATTTTTTTTATGTTTAATAGTTTAAAGTTTCTTTGCTTATTTTAGTTTAAATTATTGGCAACGTTGGGAGTGTGACAATAAAGAGATGATTTTGATTCAAATTTCAATGAATTATGAACGTCCAAAATGTGTTTCAAGTATTCATACTACTTCATCTCACCCGCTTACGACATAAATGGCATTTAATGTGTATTAAATATTTTTTTCCATTCTTTACAGTAAACAATATTCACTCCAAGAAAATCAATATTTTTTGTAGATTTTGTATCTTCAAATATACGCTTTACATATTTTGGGAAAGCGTGGGGGCCTTTTTTTTAAAAAATATTGTTACTCTTTTTAAGAGAACTTCTCAAAACTTTTAACACTATACGGTGAAAAGATATTTATATCCAAAGATCAAAATTTTTCTTTTAATAAAAAGTATTACAAAAAATATTCTATAGTTTACTGCTTATCCTTTAAATATGCCTTAATATGAATGATTTGAGAACAAATTTTTTTTAATAAATATATTATTAGATATTTGATTTATAAATATGATGCTACTTTTTATATGCCACCACAAAACTTTTCATGAACGTTTCAGAAGTTATCTTTGCTCTTCAGAAATCTTCCTCTTCGAAATTTTTATGTAGAATAAATTCTGGTCACGTTTCTTGGAAATGGCGCGATACAAAATCGAGTGTTGATTTGTTATAATCGAAGTCGAATATACTATTTGTCCCCGAACATTTAAACTTGGATCGTGGTAACACTTCCGCAAATTCCATCTGAACTGAAGGAATGCTTAGAACATGCTGTGATGTTGTAACTTCTATATATTGCATCAAGTTGAAGCATTAATTCTAGAGTTACTCGTATACCTTATGTCGTCTGGCAATTCCTGCAATGAGAACAGATGTATGTTTCTTGGTGTCTGTAATGAAATAAGGGAAGCATATGCAGTGAAATACGTTTAACGCGAAAACGCCTTAGACGAAATATTGATTAACACGAATAGTACAACGGTCCCGACAAACTACTATGTATTTTCATACATTTTTTTCTCTTAACAAGAAACGAAAATCGTTTAACACGAAAATATATTCCTTCTAGGAATGACTGTCCTACTGTATATCGGAAGAATTCATTGCAGTAGATGATGGTAGTGTGTGCACAGTACCAATTATATGACAGACAAGGACATTTTGGAGTTTGTTCAAAGTTCAAAAAATATTGATTCAGATTCCGACGATGAAAATGAAATGAATAAAGTAGCTTCTGGTCCCGCGTCATCGAAATGATTTTGTATAAATTTCATGAAGTTCTTGTGTGTGTGTGTTTTTTCCATCGATTTTTAGTCCCTTCATTTTCGTGTTAAACGATTTTCACTGTATTCATGTTTGAGCTCGAATAATTATGTGACTATAAAATGTCCCTAGAATTTACGAAGAAGGAAAATTTTAAAATTTTTGAAAGTGATCCGAAAATAAATTACAGTTTAAAAAAACTAAAAAAAGCACTCTTTTTACAGTAAATCGAACTAAGTTGTAACTTAATCTTTTAATCGCCAAATCTGGAAATGGGATTTGGAATTAGTCGCCAGATGCGGGATGGGATCTGAAAATAGGAAATCGTTAGTCCTGATGTTCCTGATCAGGACTATGGAACAAAATTATTAAATTATTGTATTGTCATCGGTCCTGGACAAGTAAGCAAAATTTCGAATTAATCTGGCCTTTTAAAATGGGTAAAAATTGAATTCAAAGATTCCATTACATACAGGTGAAGCTTATAAAAGTGGTGTTTATAAACTCACACGCAATAAATTTCTGTTATTATCGAATAATATTTAGTGAATTTTCTATTGTTCTTAAATTTTACTCGAGAAAATAATATTTTTTTATTAAAAAACGTTCTGGAACACTGGTAATTTTTGGTGTTAGAATTACATTTGTCTTTGATGTTAACAATTAAATAAATGCTTTGAGTACTTTTTTTCAACCAAAAATTCGTGAAAGATTAAAAATCGACCCCAAAATGCCTTAATACCAAAAAAAAGGCTTAATAAGCAGTTGAAGCAACACATAGGCTATTGGCGACGAACCTTTTAATTTCGAACCACTGTCAAGTGATGAGAATGATTTCTGAGAAAGCACACCACTCATCTAGCTTCCACACTGCGCAAAAGATAGCCTCGACAGATTTGAATCAACCCCTCTGCACAGCTAGTCTTCAATGGCGTCGGGACTCAAACTCGTGACGCGTCAGCCACGAGTTCGTGACTGTGGCAACTAGGCTACCATCACCACAGCCCATTTGTCAAACTCAATTTTATCATAACTCAAAATTAAAAATCTTCCACCAATAATCTAAAGAGCATGCTGTGATGAAACATTATTTCAAAGAAATAATATCACAGAATTTTCCTTTGAGAAACTAAAATTAGAATCACGTCGGGACAATCACTTTTCCGTTCAAAAAAGAAAATACCAGTGAACCCTTTTTTTACGTTCAGAATTAATAAGAATAGTTATTTCCTAACTAGCAAAAAAAAATTTCATTTCCTAAGAAGGGGTGAAGATACTATGTGCGATCTTACTACCCTCGATAAAAATAGCCTTCCGAAGTTTGACGTCCTGTCGATTTCTTAATCAGCTTATGTAGCCGACAGTTGCTGATTGGGAAAATCGTGACTCGTTTCGATCACAGGAAAGGTCCGAATTAGGGGCGATCTTGGCCGGAACGGACGTGAAAACTTCGCCAAATGGGTTTATATGAGGAGGTAAATTCGATTAACCAACTTGCTGGCTGGAAAATGAAAGGGATCTCTTTCGGTGATAGATTTTCATTTTTACTTTTTTATTTCGAATCAATGGATTTCTCTAATGGTTCGTCTATGATACAAGGAAAATGTGTTAGTGGAATCAAGGATCTAATCTAAATGGCTGTTTATGTGCACTGAATTTTGGCACAAACGTCATTAGCAAATCGCTTAGTTCTGCCATTTTTATGTTATTAATATGTGTATATTAATGTAGAAGCAAAAATTTGCTCACACACACTCACTCATTCATCATGAGATCTCCGGAATCATTAGAATGAAAGACTTAAGAGGTTCACCCATGTGAGGGCTTTTTTAAGCATTTTTAGGAAATTGTTTTTGACGACTAGTTAAAGGATAGAACTTAACGTTTTTATCATTTATTTATATGTATCTTAAGAGTATGTATATTACTTTTTAGTCAAAAATATCTAATAGAACGTGAGTTATAGCGCTCTGAACACACCCGCCTCGTAAGAAGGGACGCTTACTTTCACTGCGATTTCGGCTGATTGGTTTATCTGAAATTAAAAAATTAACGGCGTTTTAATCTATAAGCTTAAATGCACCGACTGAAGTATAATCAAATGAAAATATCTAAAATTGGATTTTTGGTAGACCTCTGAAAAACAAGTTTCGAATTTCATGTGTTTTTGTTGTTGTTATGTATTTGTTATAAAAAATAGGAATATTTTGAGTTGTGGAATAATCGTAGCTCATTTGGTGCATATATTTGTGCTTGAAGTTATTCGGTCTAACCGTTCTTAATATATGATACAGGAAAGTTTAAAAAACACAATTTTCAGAAAAACGCGTTTAAAGTTTCAAGTCCGATTAAAACAATAAGAATCTTAACTTAGCGCTACGAACAGCTGCTCTTCTAATACCTACTTCTTTGTAACGACTTCGAATTTTAAAAATTACTGTGCCACCGTATTTTAGACTGGTTAAGGAAGAAATTTATGAAAAAAAAATTGATTTTTTGAACCCATATCATGGGTGAACTCTCTTAAACTCATTAAAATAGTGCTAAGGATTCGAGCTCAAATACCAGTTAAAAAGTATTTTCCTTCTTTTGAAACTATAGATTTACTCGATTATTTTTATATCCACATTACTGTAGTCGCGAGAAAACGGCAGAATTAATACATATCCCCTTCTCCTGTGAAATAGGACAATCTCTATTCTTTAAGGAAAAGAATACGACGCGTCAGAAATGACAACTCTGGATGCATGGATTTATCCATAGAGAGAGTAAGTTCCATAAATAGTATAAGCAAAAAACCAAACACCGATCCATCTTGCAGTGTTAAAGGATAAAGAAGGGGAGTGTGTAACTGTATCCAGCTGACGAAGAGTTCGAAAAGGCATCGCTTTAAAACTGCATCTCATGGATATGGGCTTACGATCTTGCAGAAAAGGGTTGATTTTATCTTCACTGAGGAATGAAACAGGTGCGAAGCGTCCTCTTACTCGTTTTCCTTTTTCTTTTCCCATGAACAAGTAATTGAATGGGATCCATTCTGTGCGAAGAGCCTCGGTGTGTTTTTCGGGATCGTTCGGAAGATAGGTGCAGTGGGAATGAATTGTTTCCTTTTTGGGGGTAATTTATCTTTCTTTTTCAAGAAAAAAAATATATAAATGGACTTTTTCTTGCATTTAAAGGCGTATCTTGTTAGAGAAGGCGATTTATTCAGTTGGCAGTTCGAAAGGAAAGAATTGTGAAAAAGAACTTGCTGAATTTTATTTATATTTTTTTTTCCTTGTTTGGAAATGTACTGGGATGAAAAATTAGTGTAATTTTTTTGGAAGGAAAGGAATTTTAAGAGTAACCTAAATCCCCCCGTTGAAAGATTTCAAATCATTTATTACATCATAGTAATTAATTTCGTTGGAAATATCATTTTGAATGCATTACAATATCAAAC
The DNA here is from genome assembly GCA_019973955.1 of Trichonephila inaurata madagascariensis. Lineage (NCBI taxonomy): Eukaryota > Metazoa > Arthropoda > Arachnida > Araneae > Nephilidae > Trichonephila > Trichonephila inaurata. Next base: position 12,570 of record BMAV01008139.1, on the reverse strand, counting down.
TGCTAAGCTTTTCATAGATCTCCATTCTGTCTTTGCACTCTTAAGGCAAAAATGCTTCTCTTATGACACGCTAGAGGGTGGTATGTTCGCGCAGTAATTTAAATTATTTTTTCTTTTTATTCCCCCTCCAGTTTTTTGCGCCCTAGGCACGTGCCTAGTGTGCCTAAGTGGAAAACCGGCCCTACCAATTGGACTAAATTCATGATGGTCACGTGATAACGGCAATCACATGTTTCCCATTGATTAAAAATTGACATACTAGTTGTTCAACTTGTAAAGTTTAGATGACATTTAAAATTTGATATATGATTAGGTAAAGAGTTCACGTGTTAAAATTCTTCAGTTTTCAAAATTAAAAAAATACTCTCTTACATATACGAATACTTTTTAAATTAAATGCATTTGTTTAACTATGTGCGTTATTATATCGTTGACAAATATGTACTTACTAAAAGAAAATTTCTGCAAAAAGCAAAAGTTGGCAACAGTGAAGCACATGAACAAATTGGTTGGAAACGTGTGATTATATTTATGATATAATTATGACGTCGCATTAATTTATGAACTGATTGGCCAAAAATACGTGGCTCAGTTATCATGTGACTAATGAAGTCACATGAATTTAGTCCAGAGCCTAGATTAGCTATGAAATGGAATATTAAAATGTTTCTTTAATAGTGTATAGAAATCAGGCGAACGTATTAATGTCTGTCGTTTAATAGTGATTCAGAATTATGTCTTCCATCCCCAATAACTGCTTTTGTTCAACCTAACTTATAACACTTATTCGATATTTTGTTTATACAAACTAAAATATACGAAAAATAGCAGTTATAAAACGTACATTACACGAGTACATTAAGTATTTAAAGTTCGTTGCTACCAGAGTAATTATCCGTATTTCTTAAAAGGTTTCGACTTTCCTCTCGTTAATGCAAGATTCTTTCCGTAATCGCATTTTTCGATTGACGTCAGAACCTCTTTTAGTTCTGAAGAGTTCTATTCGGATTAATTCTTCATTCTGAGAAGTAAACGCTTCTGTTCTGAATTAACATCTAATTATCACGTGTTAGATCCTTCCCCACTGGCAAGTTGTTAAATTCTCTAGTGGCCATAATTTCCTACTGATATTGATCTTGTTGTTCAAAGAATTCTTGGAAAATAATTTAATTTTCTACTTCCTTCCCCCTCTATTTCCTCGTGCTTTATTCAAATCCCTTCTTAAAATTGTTAGATTAAAATCAATAGAACGTGTTCTGCCAGTGACAAATGTTATTGAAGATTAATTATTCAATGGAATTATTTTGTTAACTCTCTTAGCCATTTCTTTCCGTTCTAAGACTTTTGACATGACGTGGCTTTAATATTATTTTGTTTATATGGATTTTATTAATTTGGTGTGAAAATTAGAATACCTTATTTTTCTCCCAACGTTACTATTGGTGTAGTTTAAATATATATTTAAATATATATAATTCAATCACAACACTTAATAATCAAAAAATTGAAACCATATGAATCTTATTCATAGCACTGCAGCATCCATTTTATATTCATTATCTCGATTACAATTATACCTTCATTGTGTGATTTTCCATCTCATGTGTTTGTCAGAGTGTTATTGTTTGATGTGATCTCTTGTTAGTAGAGATTGACTATATATATGATATATATATATAGATTTTTCAGTAGTATAACGTTCTCTCACGGTGAATTGAAAATTAAACAATAAAGATTGAAGGATAAAGAAGTTTTAATGAGTTAACTTTTAGCGGAATTCAAATTCAAACAAAAAAAAACTTTTTCATATCTCAGGTGAAATAAATAGAACATGTTTGTTAAATTTAAGTCTGTAATCTAATAACTGTATAAATAAGGATTCTTTCATATTTATAACGCCTAACCTTTGTGGGTCGATTTGAAAACACCTTCTTGGTGATCTCTGCTCACAAAAGAAACACATTATTATAAATTTTGTGTAATGAATGCTGAAAATAGGTAAATAATTTATATCAGAAATGTATACGTTATATTACTTTCTGTTCACCATATGTTAAAATTGTATTGCTCACGCTCCGTCTGTTTAAGCCTTCGCAGTTCCTGGGCTAGATAAAACAAAATGGGAAAATTTTTGCTTCCTACATAAAAGATAGATATATCCTGTTGCGGATTTTTGTAGATGGCAGAAATTTCCCTATTTACTTGACAATTATCGTTATATTTTGGAAAGTTCGCACAATATTGGTATAAATGTGTTATGTGTTATTCTGATGTATAAGCTATATCATTGTAAAGTTTCATTAAAATCCATTCAGTTGTTTGCGTGAAAGAGGAACAAACATCCAAACATACTTTCGCATTTATATACAGTAATATTTATGATAAAAGAGATGTTTTAAATTTACTATATACTTTAAGTGCCATATTGGAATTCTAATATATCAATTTCTACATATAGAAGAATTATTTTTAATATATTAATCGAAATAATATATAAATTAACGGTATGTCTAATATCATTTTAAATCTTAATAACTTTGTAGTCACTGTATTGAACATGGACACTCTGTTAATTTTCTTTTCAATTACATTTCTAATGGTTTTCAGTTAAGAGACAAAATGTAATAATATTTGCATTAAATTATATTATTTATTTATTTAATTCATTAAATTAATTGCACAGTTACTCTTAGATTAATAAAATTAAATATACTTTATTTTATATTAGTATCGCTGTGCATGTTTGGAGGTCCTTTTAATTCAAATAAATTTTACATCAATATTTAAGGCTTTCAAGTATATATATAGACTTAATGTTATTTTATCGTATTTTACTTATTTCACTTTTCCGTGGTACTACTCATTTCCTTTGTATTAGCGGGAAATATTAACTAGATGCTGCATTCACACTTGGTAAGTTTTATTATCTTGGGAATTTAATACAAAGATTTTCAACTCTTATACTAGTAAGTAGTTTATTAAATTTTATGGTTATATATTATTCATTAGCGTTCGTGTATTTTATTTTATAATAATTGCATATTTATAATATATTTCTTCCTTTCCCTATGGCCCAGTAGTATAGGCAAATTATTGGTGAAGGTTGGCTGGCCGGAAAACATGTTTAAAGCTAAATTCTTGGTTCCTAAGACAAAGAGTTTGCGGTTGTAGTAGGCCACTTTAGTCTAGTGGTTAAGGTAACGGACTCGTGGGCGGCGTGTAAGGAGTTCGAACCTGGTACCTCTGAAGACCCGCCGTGTAGAGCAGCGATGCTCGCTAAATCTGTCGAGAGCTCAAACGTCCTCCCGTTGGTGTGACGTGGTAGTTAGGAAAGGGGGTGTCAGCTCAGGTGTCATCCTCGTCATTTAACCATGGTTCAAAATTACGGAGTCCGTCGCCAAAAGCCCTCGAATGGCTGAACAGTGCAATACTAATATTCACTCACTCACTTTGCTATTGTAGTACTGTGGCTAGTTATACTGAGTTTTAAAACTATTTGTGTATATATATATATATATATATATATATATACATACATGAATTAAATTCAAAGTTCTGCTACTATTCTGCACTTTCAGTGGGAAGAAAGGCTTTTAACTTTTTATACGTTTTTTCCTACAAGTCGTTATTGATGATCACATCGTATTTTCCCCATTATTCCATTGTTTATTTCACATATATTAGGAGAGAGGAACAATATATATATATATATATATATATATATATATATATATAATATGCAGAAATTTAAGCATCGTGATCAACATGCATTTTACTAAAGAATAAGAATTATAGAGAACAATATATAATCTTCGAGAAATATTAAAATATTGTCCTTGTTCTATTTTAGATAATTTTTACAAGGTATATTAGAATTTTCTGTGTAAAAATTATTTTTTGACCCCTCTGGGATTAAATATAACAAAAATTCTTATAAAATTCCTCATCATTCTTGCATTTTTTGAGTTTCCACTTAATCCCTCATTGCTCCTGCATCCTCTTCGGGTCTTGATTCCCTCATTCGTGAATTTCGTAGCTACCAGTGTTCTCTCTGAATGAATAATGGGTTTAATTCCGTATTCGTAAAAACTATCATTCAGAATAAGTGCGATCAATTGCTGCTGATTAAATCGAATCCAAAAGCCTTAAAATCTTCACGTGGCTTAAAAATTAGCAGAGTGGAATATCGGTTCTATTGTCGACAAAGTTCTAAATTACAGAACTTTTCTCCAATAGCCCTGATTTAGGCTTATTACAGGAATGGTCAACCCAAATGACCTTTCGGGGCACTTCGTAAAAACATTATAATCCCGTGGATCGTATATAAAAATATATATCTTTATATTAGATTTGAACCCATTATAAACATTTATTGGAGTGAAAATTAAAAGCAGATCGACATAGTATTGTTTTCATTATTTTTCATGTATACAAACATAGATAATATAATAATAACAATGCAATTATCAAATAATATTTAATTTATTTAACTAATGAGGTACTTGTTTCTCATCTCTTTCACTTAGTTTTTGTAAGTCGATCTCAAATGCGTGTATTTAAGCAACGTAATTGATGTTGCAGGTTGACTCAGCCTTTCATCCCTTCAGTGGGTCTATAAATGAGTACCAAGCTTGCTTGGGGACTTAACACTGGGGGCTTGGCGTTGGACTGACCACCTGATCGGAACATCTGCTCATGAACCTCAGGGCCCAAGCTCACGTATACTGAAACGGGCACAGGCCTTGGCCCTCGGGCTGTTGCGCCACTGAGTTGATTAATGCTGCATGTTTAACTTCATTAAGTTTGAGCGTGATTTTTGTGTTTGATAAATTTCATTTTCAAAAGAAAAATAAGGATTCGCAGTAACAGAAGCAACGTGATAGAACAGAAACAGTTATGGGACTTATTTTTTAAAAAAAAAACACTAGAAACAAAAATATTGCACAAAATAGTCAATAGTTATAATGAATCTCGTGAGTTGAAATGAATTTCGGAAAGTTGTAATGAATTTCGTGAGTTGTAATGAATCTCGTAAAGTTGTAATGAATCTCGTGGGCCGCAAAATTATTCAAGGTGGGCCCCATGGGCCCCGGTCCGGGTTGACCACCCCTGGCCTATAGTTACGTTAATGTAAGGCAATTAATTGTATGAACTTTCTTTGGATAAAATGTCCTAATTCAAAACTAGATTTTTTCTATCCTCTTTTGTCTTTAAAATTTAAAATTGTTTAAATTCGTAAGAAATCTAATTCTTTTTTTTCTGAATAAATTCAGTATTAAATTTACTATTCAAAGCCAGGTTTTTTTTTCCCATAATATTTAAAAACCCTTTTTTTTTTTCCGGTTGGTTTTAAAATTTTTTTTCCCCGGAAATTTTTTTTTTTGAAAGAAAAACTGTTAAGGCAAAAATTGATTTTTTAAAATTTAAAAAAAATTTTTAAATAAAATTTTTTATTTTTAAATTCCTTATTTAATTTCGAAATTGTTTTAATCTAGGGTATTTTTTAAAGGGAAAAAAAAGATCTTTGGTAAAAACCAAAGTTTTTTTTAAATTCTGCCAAAATTATCAAGGTGCTGCCCCTTTTTCGGGGTTTTTTTTTTTTTTCCCCCCTTTTTGGCCCCCCCCCATTTACGAATTCCCCCAAATGATTTTTTTTTCTTTGTTTTAAAATTTTTTTAAAAGGATTCCCCCCTTTTAAAAAAAATTAGAAAAATTTAAAAAATTAAGTCCTTGGTTTTTTATTTTTTTAAATTTAAACAATTTCAATTTTGGTCTATTTTTTTTTTTTTTTTTTTTTGTTTTTTTTTTTTTATGGCATAAAACTCTTTTTTCTTTTTTTTTCCCCGATTTTAGGTAAATTGAATTTTTTTTAAAAATATAATTGAAAAATTTATAATTACGGCCCTTTTTTAAAACCCTTTATTTTATTTTGTAAGAAATTTAATTTCTTTTGGAAAAAAATTTTTTTCTAATGGGTTTCCCGAAAAACCCCCTTTGTGATGATCTTTGGGGGGGGAAAAAAAATTAAAAAAGAAAATTTAAAATAAGAAATTTTTTTCCCATTACTTTTTATTTTTAAAATTTGGTAATTTTAGATAAATGAAAAAAACAACTTAAAAAAGGAATTATACTCAAGAAAATTAATCTTTGATGGAAAACTTTAATACTTTCACATAAGGGGTTTAATTTTGTATTTTTTTTTTTTTTTTGAACAAAAAATTTTTTTTTGGGGGGTTCGATGGAAATTTTAAATTAATACAGATTTTTAAAATTTTTTAAAACTGTATTAATAGAATCAAGGGAAACAACAAATTATTTAAAATATCAATCATCAATCCATTTAAAACTATAATAAAGGTACAAACGGTTTTTAAAATTTTTACAATTAAGGTAATGAATTTGGAAACTATGATAAAAATTTTTTTTGTTTGTCAACTAAAAAATTGGTGGCACTTTCATATGCAGTTTTTTTGCAAACACATCTATTTGTGGTGCATTAGTTTTCAGTCAGTTTTCGAAACCCCGCGGTTAAATTTATTGTGAATTACTTCAAGAGGTCTTTTATCGTTACATTTACTGTATCTGTACTCAGCTTCTGAACGCTTAGAATAAATTATTCTCGGATGAGTCAACGTTCAATCACAGATTCTGACGGAAAAAATGAGAAAACACTTTTTGAAATTAAACACACAGAAACCACTAATGTGAAGTTTACCTAGTTAAAAAGGGGGGAAAAATTTGGATTCTGCATTTTAACGGAGCAAAAATCATTTTAAAGGGATCCGACTACTTCAACAACTTTTTTTAACAAATGGAGATATAGGGTTTTTTTGATTTTTAATTTATTTAGTATATTTTTTAAAGGAAAAATAGTGGAATTGAAAACAAATTTTTTTATTATTATTAAAAAGGGGAAAAAAACTGGTGAAAATGTACAAAAATTAATAAACGGGGCCGCTCTGTACAAATAGTAAATGAACAAATTTTCAATTTTTTATATATTGTTTCTATTCCTTTTGAAATGACCTTGAGGATAAAAAATATTTTAATTTTACACAAAAAGAGCACTCTATCCCAGTGACTTTAAATTGCTTAAAAAACGTGATTATATTCACATAAAAGGGCTGTAAATTTTGAAATAAAACTGATTGAGGTTTAAAAACACTTTTACTGTTCACAAAACATTCAAAAAAAAAAATTTCACAAATTATTTTCAAAACTTTTGAGTTTTTTTGAAAAAAAACAATTCGATAAAACGCAAATTAAAAAAATTTTTTTAAAGTTATGTCTTTTTTTTAAAAAACACTTGTAGTTTTGTTCTAGTGAATGTAAAATAAAAAAACCTGGTATTTTTTTTAAGTTAATAAGATGGCCTATAAAAAACAATCATAAAAAAAACAATTTTTTAAAAAGTCATGATTTTTTGGTAGTCGGGTACCTTATCTGCCATCGATGGCCTTCTGCTTTAATGGTAACGAATATTGATTAAAAGGGCTATAAAGAAACACATAAGGGATTTTGAGGGAAAAGTCTGCGTTGTTTTTTTAGAAATTTAAACTTGGGAATAAAGAAAAACAGGGGCTAAAAGGGATGATACCTTCCATCAAAAAAAAAGATATACTCATTTTCTTCGCACTACGAAACTAGCTCAGATTTTTTAACTGCGAGGGACCTCAACTTTTTTTTTTAGAGTGAGCGCAATGACCTCGTGAGAAGTTTGATTTCAAAGATGTGAAATTTCTAGGATGAAGGCTAAAAACAAAAACTTCTATCTTCTGAGCTTTTTTTTTCATGGCAAGGTATCGAAAAAAGAATGTATTATCAGCTAGGGGAAAAAAAAATTTTGTGCAGACCTGTGTAATTTTTCTTTTAAATTTTCCGGCGCATCTATTTTTGTCGCCACTTCTATTCACTTAGCATTATTGAAAACGCATTCTTTTTCCTTACCTGCAAATCATCTTTCCTTCCATACCCCTTTTGGTGGGGGAAATGAAAAAAGTCCCAAAATTTCCGTAATAAAACAAACGATATGTAAATTTGATTTTGTAGTATTATTAAATCAGTTTTATCAAATACTTATCATTAAGGTGACCAGTTTTTTTACAAGAAAAAGGAGGGCGAAAAACTTAAGAAAAAAACTACAACTTCAATATATGAAATATTTTTTTAACTCAAACACAAAAATACACTAATTACGCTTAGATCTCTTTTAATTATTTACTTAAACGAGTATTTTTCCATTAAATGGATTTTTTTTTTGTCAATGTATCATTTTTTAATATAACGGAAATTTTAGAGCAAGAAATATCCTTCATATTGAATTTTACGCAAGTGCTGCAGCTAAAGTATTAACATTCAGTCCTGATTTCTCACTTATCCAAAAATCGTTACCAATTGAAAAAACTCTATCAACTGCTGCATTAGTTTTTGGGCAGCACAACGCAAATTTAACAAGAATATAACTAATTTTCATATAGAATGTATTCTTTTTTGAAAGGGTTGCATTTCCACCCATCTTTATCAGTTTCAACATGCTGATTTTCCCATGTTTCTAATTTGTCAGTATTTAAATATGCATTCAGTGTTCTGATTTCTTCAAACAGACGCGTAACACTTCTTTCTGGCGTCTTTGAATAGAGATTGACATTTTAGTTTTAAAATATTGAAAAGGAAAACAAGTAGGAGGACACTTTTTGTGGAAGGACAGAACCTATAAAAGAAGAGCTGTCCTCACTAAAGGAGGACGATTGGTCACCTTATTATCATCAAACAGTTAACGATCAACAATCCACAAAAAGGAAACTATATTCCTATAAAATTTAAGTACCTTACCTATACACGTTAGGATTCTTCACTTCTCCTCTTCTTAGGAAACTCTTTAAAACCCCCAGACTTCTAAACTCAACAAAATAAATCGCAGATTTTTCAAAGAATAAATTTTAAACACATTTCCCTGACTGCAAAAACAAAAGATAATCATTTGATATTTGTTTGCTTTTTGTTCGTTAACTATCACATATCTTATCCTTTGAACAAACATACCATCACCCATTTCGTGAGCTAGTAAATTCAAGTGGAATATTACGACCCTTGGGCTTACGGCTGCGAAATAATTTGAGGTTGAAACTTAAGCTGTTCTTGTGGGGAGAACTCGGCATTATCTCTCTGGCTCAGTTCTGTGAAAACGGCAGACAGAATTCTATGGGGGAAGAACCCAAGTTCCTCTGGTGACCATGAATTTCAATCAGGGCGTAACGATCCTTCAGCCCTGGCTTCCTGTCCGCCCTAAATGGAAGTGTAAGCGGATTACGTCGGGATCTGCCTTTTACGACGTTATTTTACGTCCACCTGTATCGGATTAAGATGCAACTCAACTCGTCTCGGAAATGGAGCTTGTGACGTATGCTGGGGTTTTTGAGGGATTTCTTTTTTTTTTTGCGGGAGAAAGGATTTGGGTTTTCCCCTTTTTTCTCTCCCTCCCCTTGAACGCCGCTTACATTGATTTTTAGAAGGAATGTTTTAATAAAAATGGCGTTCGGGTTTTCAAGTAATAAGATTAGAAAAAAAAATTTTAAAAAAAGGAAGGAAATGCAAGGTGGTGGTTTTTTAAATACAAAATTTGGATTTTTGTTTAAAGGGATATTTTTAACATTGCTAAAAAGAGAAAACAGTTTAAAAAGTTATTAGAAATAGTTTTAAAGCAAGAGGTGTTATTTTTTAATTTTCTGATCAAATCTTTAGTTTTTAAATTGCTTCTTTCAGGGGAAGTTATTTCTTTCTTTATAACTCGAGAAGAGTTTTCGGATGATTAATGGTGTTTATAATTTTGTTCTGTGTATAATATTATTATATTTTGACAATAATTTTGAAAACATTTTAAAACTACATAAACTATATTAACTTTAAAACTTGTAGGCTTCATTCTGTTCTATATGTTATTTGTATATAAAATATTACATTATTGGTATCCAGCTATCACAAAATTGTAACGAACTTGTCAGTTAAAACTGAATTATGAAAAAAAAAACATTTGATCTTCAGGGACTAATATAAATAAGAGTATATATTACAATATTAATAAGAGTAACATAAAAATATATACTCTCCTTACATCTATTACATGTACTCTTTCTAATATATAATAGTATTACATCTATACTGTTATATACTCTAATAATACGTACAACGTTTGTACAATATTGTATTATATGCGATCTAAAAGAGCGTTTTAATAAGCTCTAGACCAGGGGTGGCGAACCTTTATGTTTCAGCGTGCCATTTTTTCTAAAGAAATATTTAATGAGGCATGGACGTACCGTCAAATAATTTTGACTTGTGATTATTGGGAAAATAATAAAACTAAGTAGTAACAACTCAAAACTCTTTATTTACTACCAAAAAATACATTTGTACTGTATAGTTGTAAATTTTTTAGTTATACGTGTAATTCAAATTAAAGCAACATTAGTGTGACTTCTGTGGTTTCAGACTGGATGACAAATATATTAGGATTGTAAGATGTTACTTTTAGTAGAATGCATGCTGAATTGGAATCATCTGCCAAATGATTTCCAAGCAATTAATTATTTTTGCTGTGGTCCGCTTTTTTGACAAGAGGATTTATGATTTGTTTCAAAATGCCGTTTTACAGATACCACCGCATACCACTGTTCCAGAACATGAAACATGCACCAATTTTTCACCTTTGCTAATAAATGCTATATTTCTAGATTCAACAAACTTGAAATTCTCTGTTACTCTTACTATCTTGCTTTTTTTTCCTTTTGCTGAACTAGTCATATTAAATAAGTTAAAAATCGTAAATGTAACACAAATAAACTTTAAAATGCAGTTGTGTCAACGAAATTGACTATGCTATGTGTAGACAAATTTTGGATCATAAGTAACTGTAGTCCACGACATAACAAAGGCAAGACAAAAACAAACGAGGGTGCAAACCGCCGCCCCGGGGCCGATCCCTCGCGTTTGTTCGTAATACTTCACAGTAAACTTTGTTATTTTGAAATAAAATGAAAACCATTTTAATCACTGGCGTGCCCAAAATATTGTGTCGCGTGCCATTGATGGCACGCGTGCCACTGGTTCGCCATCCCTGCTCTAGACATTATTAGACTCGTGGATATTGTCAACGAAATTACTACCAATAACTATTGAAGATAAGCAATCAAATATCAAATGGCTGTCTTTTTTTTTTTTTTTTTTTTTGCACAAGTTATCTAGAAGTTCATTGCTATCATTTATATAAATTAAGAATTTTATATAAATGATAATTTTAATAGTAAGTTTTGAAACACATGTTGTACCTTAACTTTTGAAGGCCAGTATAATTTTTCACACATACATATTCCATTACTCTCCTTCCATTCTATGAAATGCTACATAGGTTTTAAATTGTGTTCAAATGAAAATTTTGTATTATTCGAATGTTTCTGAATTTTACAAATATAATAGATATATATATATAGCTTTATTGTCTATTACTTTAAGCTTAACTTGAATTCCCTATTCACATCTAAGAATGCATTTCCTACCACGCATTTCGTTTATGCATTTAATTTATTTTAAGTAAAGTTAAAGAAAATTACGAAATGTGTCTTTGTTACGTATCCACAGTTATTTAATTATCTTTTACAGTTTTTATATACTTTTATAGGACGAGTTATATGTGTTTTTCTTTAAATTTTCAGATTTTTAAATAAAATTTCAGAGACAAGTTTAGTTTTGAAATGTTAATTTCTTATTTCCTCTTAAATTTTTTTAAAAAAATGTTTGCTTTTATAATTGATTTCATACAATAATAATTTTCCAAAAAAAAAAAAAAATATTTCTGTCATATCGTTTATGAGCTTTTTCCTAAATTTGAAAGGATTTTTTTCCCGTTACTGAAAAGGGAAAAACTCTTAATTAGGGTGATGTGTTTAGAAAATATTTAGTTTATTTTGGAGAATTTTAATGTTATATATTTTACTCTATTCATATACTTTACGCGACAAAATATTAATTTTCTCGTTAAATTATTTTCTTACATGTCTAAGCTTAAAGTTATTTTTTCATCTTTTGTAGAATAAAAGACATTTTACTTTTAATTACATTACAGCTAACAAGGTTAAAATTAAATAGAAATGATGTTACTTATTACGTATAACATCTGTGATTATTTATTATATATAACATTGTGATTATTTATTAATAACGGCGTTGGCCGTACAACGCAATGCAGCTAGTTACATATAAAATGTGTGATTATTTATACAAAAACAGATACAATTTTTTTTATTCCTTGAACTGTCTTAAAATGTTAAAAAAATGGGCTTAAATCATGTGACGTCATAGTCACATGATAATGATAACCACGTGATTCTAGCCAATCATTTCAAAAACTCATGGGACTTCATAGTCACGCGATAAAAGCTATCTTGTGTTTCCAGCTAATCATCTACGTTGTTGCCAACTTTTGCTGTTTGTAGAAACTTTCTCTTAAAAAGTATATATGTGTACAAAATGCATTTTATTAAAACATATATACATAAAATAAGACATTTTTCTTTT
>BMAV01008138.1:0-13559 GCA_019973955.1 Trichonephila inaurata madagascariensis | reverse complement strand
CTTTTCCCCCTTTTTTGTGGAGCTAATTGACCATTCTTCTTTATTTTAAAAGCATAAGCTGGTTAACTTTGGCCAACTTTAAGCCTTTTTTTCAGCTGAGCTATTTTTGATGATACCTTACCTTCCCCAAAAAAATAAGTCGATGCAATACTTGTATCTCTTACAAATTTCATTAGACTAAATAATGCTTTATAAAGTCACTTGACTTTTTTCCCTTGGAGATACACGTACTTTATCGTCCTATGCTTACTTTCAATATGCATATTGGTATTTATTCCATACCACTTCCTGTGACAATATGCCCCCATACTTCATTTGTTTCTGCGTTTTGTTCAAAATATCTTTTAAATTCTTTCAAATCATCCTTTTCATCAAACATCTTCAGTTGTTCTTTTAACTTTGTATCAAAGGCTGCTTCATCTGTTTCGACTAAAAGACTTCGAAACAGTCTTGTAAGCTTCAACTTGGATTTCCTTCTTCGTTATTAAGCTGGAAATACTACGTCTCCAACTTCTATCCACATGCCATGTGCACAATAGTATTTTCTCAGGAATACCAAAAACTGTCTTCGATGCATTAAAAATAGACTCTATATCAACTGTCATCAAAACTCTTGGAGAAATACATGTATGTTCCTTAATAGTTGCAAATGCCAGTGTTCATGCTGTAGAATCTTGTCGATTGCATAAAATGAATACTGCTGGAATTCTCTCTCTTATTATCCAAAACTAATAATGTGGCTAAATCAAACCCATATGCATTCATTCCAGTGGCCCACACAAGGGGCCTGGGGTCTGGACCCCCCCAAAGCCCTTGATTTTTTCCCGATTGGTTATAATTCTAAGTATATAATATGTAAAATTTAATTAAATATTTGTAATAATGATTAATTTTATTAATTAATGCTAATTATTTATTCAATAATTAGTTTTTTACTGTGTTTTGTTCCTGAAAATCGACAAAATCAAAGTAGTATGATACAAGAATGGTGAACATTCAACCCCAAAAAAAATTTCAAAATTTTCCCTTTCCCTCACGATGTCAGCGCCCTCTAGTGATTTCGGTTATTTTTAACATTAGGATTTTGGGCTTTAAGACTTATAAGAGTTGTGTAGAGCAGTGCTCAGCAACCTTTTTATCACCGCCGACCGGTCAACGTATGTTAATTTTACGGCGGCCCGCTGAGGGAGAATGTTGATTGTTTATATTTTAGACTTTTAATTTAATAATTTTATCTCAGCTAAAAAGTATAAGCAGCACCAACTTTTTTTTTGTGGCATTTTCTCTATATTCTTAGATTCAAACAAAAATGTAAAATGTAAAATGTTAGTGAAAAATAATTATTGGCTAGTAAACCACTCCGATAATTTTGGTACGAAAATGGAACCCTATACCAAGAATCAGATGAATCCCTTACTTTTTATGTTCCCTTAAATCCAATAAAATATAATGATATTTAATATATATACAACTTATAATGATATTTAATAAATACTTGAAAAAAAATTAAACATATATGTAAGCAATTGTGAAGAGTAAAAAGAGCAAACAAATAACTCAAATTACTTAAATTGTTGCAGAATATGTTTTAAATTGCCAGAATGAATTTTGATCACAAATTCTTTTTGTAAAATTAAAGAAATGCAACAGATGGCGCGGTGAGCGACCATAAAACGGAAATTATTCACATGTAACAAACTTTTCTACACATCAGGAGACAGTAACCTTTTAACTGTGGTGTGCCAAACAAATCTATCAATAGGATTCAGCGTGCCACACAGTTGGACATTTGGAAACAATTCGATTCCCGCGATAAGGCATGCAGAGTAAGAGAATAGAGGTTAATAATATGAAAAAATTTACTTCTTTACATATAAATTTTGGATCATTTTTAAAGGTATTTCGTAACATAAAAATAAACAGCAAATAATATAACTGTTTCTTCAACATAATTAAGAATAATTAACATTGTACATATATTATGTATTTTTAAACATTTATTAAAATAAGAAATAGACAACACAAAATATAAGTATCCCCCTTCATTATATTTAAACAAAAAATAAATAAATAAATAAAATTTTAGTGCAAGCATAGTGCTTGCACCACTCTACTTCATATCACAAAATCAGGGGTATAGTTTGGACTTTCAATTTGACACGATTCTGAACATTCAGTTGCTAACAGCTTCTTTGTGGACTCGAAATCTTTTTCATATGATAAAAGATTTGTTCACTTAGATATGCAGAACCAAAAGCGAAGGCATAGCACATGCAATTTTCTCTCTACAAATAAATAAATCTCTCCAGAAATGACATTCAAATAATTTACAAAATAGCGCCGTAGATTTATTCATAGAGTTATATTTCAGACTTTTTTTTATTTCCGTAAATGTCCATAATTCCGAAGATGTTTGTCAAACAAGGTCTATTACAAATTTATCAACTTACATCCACTTAAAAATTGACAAATTTGTACAACAGTGTAGAGTGCAATTGAAAATTGCTCCGTGTGCCATATGTGGCACGCGTGACACAGGTTGCCAACCCCTGCTATTCTCTCTCTCGTATACGTGTTACTATGTTTGCTTCAATCAAGTTAGAATCGGTCCTAACAATTAGAACAGGTTTTTTTACCTTGATTAACTCTTTGCCATAGATCACATTTTCTGATCTTCAAGAAAGTTATCAATGAACACTTAAACATTACAATATATTTGTAGGTAAAAAATCTGAGTATAAGATTCGGATTTTGCAAGAGTATATAATAATTTTTTCGTTATGGTTATTTATTTTCCTTAAGATATGAGGCTACTTTATCAAAGCAACACTCGAAATGCGACAGGAAATATACATACCAGGTGTCGCTGTACACACACTATTCAGAATAATGGCAATTATTTGCTGTCGCTTTTCTGATTTACAATACAATATTTTTGCTTTTTAATTATCCAATTTGGAAAAGTCTTAATTTAAAAAAAGATATTGAAAGATATATATAGCGTAAATGATATTTTTATTTCAACCCAGATTGCTCTTCAGAGTAATATAAGGATTATTTTTTACTAATTTTTCATTTTGTTTTCTAAAAACCTTGATTGCTATAGACTTTTTTAAATGTGTACACTCAGGGCCATTAAAAACTTAGCTTACTTCCATTAAAACATAACATTGTTAAAATTTCATTAACTAATTCCTTGTAAAAGTGGTACTAATGGTTTAAATATATGACTAAAAAAATGGTGATTCTACGAATTATTAGTGTTTATACAGACAGTTAATATAATAATTATATCTGAGGCTAAATTGTATAATCGGCCCCTGTTTGGTGCTATTTATTTTAGAACTATTACGTATAATTTTCTTAGAATTACTTCCAAAAGCCCTTCGTGGGAGACGTTTTCGCAGAGCAACAGGGCTACGCCAGCAGCTTTGAATCAAAATCTGGAAAATATCGTTGGACTTGGAGTACCCAGCTCTTTCGAGCTACAAACTGATATCAATAGGTATTTGAGTGACTGTAAATGTGACTGTAAATGTGACTGGCAAAGAAAACCTTGTCTTCTTGAATGGAGCGTTTTGATTAGATGTTAGGAGTGAGGCAGCTATTGGTGTGGACTGCTGTATTCAGAGTTAAAAGAAAACAATGGAGTTTAAAACTAAAGGAGAAAATGAAATTGAGTGAATAAGGGGAATTTTTAAAGTTAGGTGAAAGGAAATTTATTAATCCTTTAACATGGATTTAACTAGTACGACTTTTTGCTTATCTGTTTCAGCTGCTTTAATTGTAAAAGTGTTGGCATTTTTTTTTACTAAGCTAAAAATTAAATTGAAAACTTCGAAAACTTGAAAAAAAATAATGATATTATCTTCATGGTTTTGGTCGAATTCTCGGGTGCTTTGAGAAAACTGTTTTTTTTTTGTTATGACATTTGGATTCATTATTACTTTGAGGAGAAGAGAGATGCACTCCACTAACAACGTTACCGTAAAACACTCTTTCTCGTATTTCCTTGTTATTGAAAGTATTATTTTAAAATCCATTTTCAACGAGAGAAACCTTTTTAGCAAAGAATGATAAAAATTATTGCAAATAAAGCATTAAATGACTCCTCTGACGAGGAATCCTACAACATTTATTTGCATATAACCGAGGTTAGTTCGGGTTTTTGGGTTTTTCCCCTTTTTTAAAATTATACTAAAAAGGAAGGGGGGAGGTGACGTAGCGTGGGCTTTCGCCGCCTGGGGACCAAAATTTCCCCCTCTATTTTAATTAGTCAAGAAAATTAATAAAGTAAAAAAAAAAAAAACTTGTGGGAGAAGGGATTAATGAACGAGGCAAAGTTTTCAGATTTAAGTTGCTTTATTTCATGTTCGGTAACTGTCTCGGAGGGACGTGTGTGCGCCGGGGGAATGTGAAGTCGGAAAAGAATGCGGGTGTCGTTTAAGTTGAAAAGCTGACGAGGGAGATTGATTTAAGACCTGCGCAGTAAACACTATTCGTTTGCGAAGGCCCCCACGCGCAGATCCAATGTAAAAAATCGAGAATGAGGAGCTGAGAAACCTACGTTTAAATTTTTATTATTATAAAATTGACGTCTTTCTTTTTATGCAAAATCTTTTATACCTTAACATCAAATGTATGTCATGTTCAATTGCCAGAATAGCTAAATTTGTTAGCCAACGTGGACATAATCGATCTGAGATAATTTTGATTAATTTTAGTTTAGAGAAACTTCTCTCGCAACTGGCTTTCCCATGGCAGATTTTAAAAAAATTCTAAAAATTTTAAAGAAAAGGGTTTTTGGAAAGCCATCTTAAAGTATGGACTCAATAATATATTTTAAAAAACCCCAGGGGCCGGCCCTAATGAGTTTTTTTTCAGCCAGGTTTTTTTTGCAGCTACGAAAGCTTGTAGACGTACCCTCAATTTGGGAAATTTAAAATTGTTTTCCCTTTTTTTCTAGGGCCTTGAAAATAATTCAGAAAATTTTGCAGCTTTTTTTTAATGTGGTCTTGTTTTTCAAGTGCTTTCTTTTTTGGGGTACCAAAAAATTTTTTCCACCCTCCCTCGGGCATTCTAAAATTTTTTAAAAAAATATACTTAAAGTAAAGTAAGAAAGTATGAAGGAAATTGAGATATAGTGTTTTGCTTTCATACAAATTTGAAAATTTTCAAAATTAAACCATTTAATTAAAAAATATCGATATGTTTGCAATTTTCTAAAATCGTATCGTAAGTTTAAAACAAAGAATAAAAAGCCCATATTTTACTTTCGCTTGAATACTGAATTTATTTATGTTTAATATTTCTAGAATTGATAACTAAAAGAAGTGGGGATACCCTAATAAGGTATTTTTCCAAAAAATTTTAAAGGGAAATTTTTTAAACTTATATTTTCAACAAACTCACATTTTTACCCCATACATAGCCCACAAAATATAGAATAAATTTACATAATTTTTATTCTAAGAAAAATGTCCTACTTATACAATTCCCACAGAGAAAATACTTTCTATAAATCTTATTAATATAACCCTAGAAATTAATAATCCTTATAACTACTAAAATTAACATAAAAAATACTCAAAAAATAGACTATTATATTTACAATAATAATAAAAAATACATTGTATTTCTCAGCCAAATAAAATTCTGTCTTTTAGCTTACTCAAAAAATGCCATTTCGAAATATTTTTCATAACATTTAAATATAATCGCAATCGCATGTAATCTCACTTTGAAATATATTTATAACACTAAAATAATATTACTAAATTTATCTCTCTTTATATCAAAGAAGAAGAAAACACACACATTGAAATAACTCATTTATTACTGACCTAATTCACAAACTTTAAATATTCCGAAAGAATTTTTTAAAATTACCTTTTCGATACTTCACAATCAGCAATAACACAATTATTTATAAGAATATAATTACCAAATAGTATTACTAAATTTTTTCTTGATGTTAAAAAAAGAAAAAAACTTTAAAAACCCCAAATTTTTATATTGATTTTTAAATGATTCCGAAAAAATAGAATAAAATTTACAATAAACAAAACAAATGAACCACATTTTTTTAAATTTAAAATTTAAAAAGTAATCGGTTGTGCAATGTCTCGTTTCCCGAAATGGAAACTCTTTTTTATGAAAAAATTTCCGGGCAACAAATTATTTCGATTTAATTTAAAAAAAAAAAATTTTTAATCCTTTTCTCTTAACTATAACTATGGATACGTTTTACAAAAAAAATTTCATTGGGAAAACAAAATAAACTATCTTTTTTTTTAACTCAGTAGCCTTTTTAGTTATAATCGTTACTCATTTATGTGAATTTATTTATAACACACTTATAATATATATATATTTACTTAAACAAAAGATTATTCGACTTAATTTATTATTAAATCGGAGTGCCAATTAGATAATGTTTCACTCCCCCCCTTCTGTTCCTTTCCTCTATTAAGTTTCATTGATTTATTAAGCCAGCACTCTCTCTTTAAATTTGATTTATTTAAAAAAGAAATACAAAACGGGCTTTTTAAATCCAAAAAATTTACAAAAAAATTTTTTTTTTCTTACTTTTCTCAGTGTCACTTAAATAGAATGTGTCTTAATAAGAAGCAAATCCACGAGAGAGAGAGAGAATTCACACACACACACAAAGAGACTGGTACCAACATTAATTATGCCTTTTTCAGAGATGTACCCTTTCAAAAAAGTAACTACTGTATTTGTATATTATTTTTAAATCTTAAAAAAATACAAAAAAAAATTCGAAAAAAAAAATTATTACCTGTTGCTTTTTTATATATATATTTTAAAAAATTTAAATTTTTAAAAAGAAAAAAAAGAATCCATTGATGGTAAAGATCCAAAAAGCTTGTTTTAACTTCAAGTAACAAGAGTAAATAAAAAAATCTCCTGTCTTCAAAACACTTTTACTAAATTTTTGTCCCCTCTTTGGGTTAAACTGGGCGCCGGACATTTTTTTGGGTGTCCGGGAAAGTCCAAATAACCCCAGTCCGAGATGGGGAGAAAGTTACAGGGAGATGGTATAAACATATCCCAAAATTTTATGATTTAACATATACTGCGGCCTTGAACCCTTCAAGGTTCAACATGGAAACTGACATTTAACATACAAAGTAGAAAAATAATCTTCAAGAATTTAAAAACTCCCCGGGGTTTTTCCAAATATCAAAAAACTCTTTTGCAGGGAAAAAAAGCGCAACAGGGAAATACACTACAATTTCCCTAAATAAAAACAAACACATAAGGGGGATATAACTAACTGTAAATGCAAAAGGTCAAAAAGGTTATAGCAAAACTGATTACGCTAAAATGTGCAGTATTTCAAAAAAACCACAGTGATAATTTTTATGTTCCTAAATTTTTCGATTCTGGGTCTAAAATTTTTTTTTCTGTGAAAGGTAGCAAAATCACTCATGGTTTAGCAAATCAAAAAAGTTTTTTTTTTTTGGGGTTTTTGGGATCAAAGATAGCTAATTAGGTACTGAAAAAAATATTTTTTTTTTGAGAGAAAAATGACATATATCGCCTAAAAATATATTCAAGAAAAGTGCATTTCTTATTATGTCTGAAAGTATTTTATTTTAATTCATTCAAGTAAATTGATTTTTTTTTAAATCTTTTTATTTTCGATATGCTCCCCCTCGTAAGGGGTATCGCGCCCCCCCATGGGCGCGCCCCAGGTTGAAAACCAAATTTTGGCTTCAACCAAATTTTTCGACTTTTAAACGTTTGTATTTGTATTAAAAAAAAAAAGTATAGGTCATGAAACATTTAATAAAACTGAAAAGGGTTTTTAAAAATAATAAATAGTGTATCAAATATATTTCATCCATCTCCTAAAAAAATTAGTATTTTTTGGGAGGCAGAAAAAATTATAAAAACCAAACTCCAATGAAATCCCCAAAAATGTTTTGATAAATAATTTTTCAAATATAGTTCGTAAAAAAAAAGGGAAAAAAGAAATAATTCGAAGGAATAAAATAACTTTTCTGAAGATGAAATTTTACTAATTCGAATAAAAAGAATTTTCATGATTATAAATAAATATATGTCACACTATTTTTTTTACAAATACTTTACCACCCTTTATATTTTTTTTTTTTTAACTTGATCATATACGGGAAAATCTTTCCCCCAAAATTTAAAAATTATAATTTTTTAAAATTGATTTCTTTTAGGACTAAGGCCAAAAATTTTTAATACATAGAAAAAAAGTTCATTTTAAAATCTAAAAAAATTCATATTTAAAATTAATGTTTTTTCTGATACATGAATTTAAAATTTTAAATCAGTCAAGGAGAATCAATTTTTTTTTTAATTTGCTCAAGAGATAAATTTTAAATGAGTATTAATACTTGAAATTTTGCTGCTGGTAACAATTATACGTATTTTAAAAATTTTTTAAAATTACATATTTAAAATTTTATTTGTATAACCGTTTTTTTGTTTATGTAATTTGTATTAATGTTGCATAAATATAAGAAATATTAATGTAAGAATCTCACAAAAGTTTTAGGGGAAAAAAAATAATATTAAAAATTACAGTTGCTTAAAATAATCTTCCCCAAACGGTTTGTTGGTTCATTCCTTTCTTCAAATTACTAATTCGTTAAATAGCTCATTATAAAAAACTTATCCGAAAATTTAAAAAAATTAAATAAATATTTTTAAGTATAAACTTACGTTATCCAAAAATTAAATCTCGGAACTTTGATCAAATTGAGGGTTTTACGAAATGCGTTTTCCCTTAAAAACTGAATTTTTTTTATTCACTAAAAAAATGTTCGATGAAGGAACTGATTTGACCAAAAAGTTTAAAAGGTTTTTTACTCTTACCCACGACAAGCTGAAAAATTCTAGACTCTTCTGGGTGTTACTTTTCTGTTATTACCCCTTCCCCCACTGCTGGGGTAATAAAAATTTCTACCGGGGAAAGTTCGGGAGAACGATCCCAAATTCCTTATAGGGTCGCTAAAATTTATAGCCGGGGGCTGAAATCCCAGTTCGTAAAAAAAGCTATTTGATGGATTATTTAAGCCCCCGTGCCTATCCCGGGAATACAAAAAGTACTGAAATCTGGCAATTTCCCGGGATCCCCTTTATATCAGTGCTATGAAGATCTTGTTAAGTTAAGCATATCTACTTATATCCCGAGGTCGGGTGCCCATACACTTGCAAAGTCAAATCACCTCGTAATACAATTTTTTAAGAGATAATCGTTGCAAATTTTCACAATGGCGACTTTTCAATTCAGTCCAAAGCAAAAATAATTATGCACCACGTTTCAAAACGTAAATAATAATATTTTTTAAAAATAATTTCATCAAGTTTTTTTATGGCGAAAAAAAATATTTTTTAAATTCGGGAAATGCCGCCCGGGCATGGGGCCATTTCTCCGGGCCCGGGCTTTGTAAAACACCAAAGTCTAAAATGTTATGACTTTTGACTTCTGCTTCCCCCCCTCCGCACCACCCCGTCGTATCCCGCGGTTCCCCTTACTGTGTCGCGCGGGTGTGATTTGGAGTTGGGGAAAAATTTTATGAATTTTATGGGTGCTCGCCGCCCTTTTCTATCTGCTCCCCTTTGGCCCCACCCGCTACGCCCTGAAGTGGGGTTAAAATTTCTTAGATTAGACGGATGAGCTGTTTAAAAATGTAACGTGTATCCCGTTTTTCCAAAAACATTTTGAATTTTTCTACTTTTTGGAAATGGGGAAAACCTTCCGGGCAATTTTAATAGGTTTCTCTACTTTGGGTTTAATGACGTAATATTCAAACTCACTACCTCCACCAGAGCGTGAGAAAGACTCCGATATTTGTCATCGCTATTAACAGATAATTTAATAAATTCATCGGCAGTTTTACTTTGAATATCAGAGAATTTTTCATTATGCTTAATTTTCAGCATTATTGGTGGCTTGAGCTTAGAAGGAGTTTGTGCGGAATTAATTGGGAGCAGTTGTTCATTTGTTCAATTTTGGAAAACTGATTGTTCGTTTCAATTGCTTCAGTATTTGCGAATGGAGAGTCAGGACTGGCAGTTTTTTTGAAAAAAAAACAAAGTCATCCAAGGATTCATTTTGTTTGCCTTTACGTTTTTTTAAAAAAACTTTTCTTCGTTTTATTGCTAACAGTTAAGTTATCAGTTTTATTACTTTCATTGTTATTTAAGGTTTACATTAGTATATGGGGTCTTATGGGGCAGACAATGAGGTAAAGTACAAAGGGGGAGAAAAAGAAGCTCACTCACCATGACTTGGTGGAAACTGCTTTTAGAAGTTTCTTCAGGACATCTGTTTTCTTTTGTTTTCATCCAGTTTTCATTAAGTTGGTGTAAACTTGGCGGGCAGTGTTCTGAGACATGGATTTTGTTCATGGTCTCTCATTTTTTCGTATACCTTCACATCATTAAAGTTCTTTGTTTCGAAGTTCATTTTGTCTGGGTCCGAATCTGTAATTATCCTTAGTCAATCAGTGGAAATCTTGCGAGAACTTGGTGACTCAATTCGACTGCATAACTTCAGGATCTGCACTGCAACTAAGGTACAATCAGCTAAAGAGTTCACAGGATGATTGGTATCCTTAGATAACTCGGATTATGCACGCATTCAAAAATGAAGTCCATTCGATTCATCTTAATCTTCGGGATAGCTCGAATTGATGGCTGAGTACCCTTTTCTAGCAGGGAGACCTTTGGGCTTAGGAGCATTATTTTTTTTGCAGGAGTTTAGCTTAAAATCCGCATCTTATACTCAATTTTTGTTTTACCTACAAATACTTTTGTAATGTTTAAATATTCCTTGATAACTTTCTTGAGAAGATCGGAGAACGAAATCTGTGTCAAAGAGTTATTTAAGGTAAAAAAAATCTGCTCTAATAGTTATGATAGATTTTAGCTTCATTGAAGCAAACATAGTAACTTACGTCTATGTACAGTCAGGGCCGCTTTTCCTTTTGGGCGCCCTAGGAAAGTATCTAGGACGTAAAAGTTTTTTGGGCGCACAAAACTGGATTGTTAAAAATAAAATAAAAATTGCAGCGAATGTATCATCGCTTAGCGAGTTATGAGAGAAGCATAACTAATGTACTTACTAATGAACGAATTTACAAAAGCGTGGGTGGGTGGACCGTGATGCCGCAAAGCAAGAAATAAGCAAAAGTGGTCACTATCCTTTAGTTATGGCTGCCGTCCAGGACAGGGCTTGTCCGTGGTTGGTGGATAATGAAAAGATTCCCCAAAAACAAAGGGGCAAAAAAAGCTAAAAAAGTAAAAGAGTTAAGGGGGGAAAAAACCCCTTTAAAGGGAAAAAATTTTCTTTTTTAAAAAAAAGGGGCAGGAGCATTTAAAAAGGGTAAAATGGAAAAATTTTAAGTAAAAAACCAAAATAGCGTTAAAAATTTTTCCCTTTTAAAAAGTAAAAAATTTGTTGGTTTGGTTTTTCATTTTTAAGGGTTTTTTTTCCCATTGTTGCCAATTTTTTTTGTTAAAATTTTAAAAAAGAAAGGAAAATTCAAAAGCACCCCAAAAACAATATTTTTGGACATTTTATTTAATTTTTTGTTTACGGCTTTGTTTTTTCCTCCAAAATTCTCTTTAAATAAGTTTAATTTTTCAAGTATTTATTAAATATCATTATTTGTTTCTTATTCTATTGGGTTTCTGGAACATAAAAAATAAGCGATTCATCTCCATTATCGTTTCAAAATTATCGGAGTGATTAACTTGCGGATTAATTATTTTTCACTAACATTTTAAATTTCTGTTTAAATCTAAAATATGGAAAATGTCAAGAAAAAATAAGTTGCCGATATTTTAGCAGTGAATATTTTGTAATAGTAAAAGAAACGGAAAGGAAATCTAGAGAAGGAAACTACTAAATTGCATGAAACAAGCGTAATGCATTATTCAGAGAAATATGATTTGTTAAACATACACAAAAAAAAAAATGACAAAAATGAATTTATCGAAGAAAACACCAGTTTTTAAAAGAAGATTTATATATATAAAGCAATGAAAGATGAGTAGACGCGAAAGAAAACAGACTTGTTTCTCATGAGCTCCAGATTTCTCGAACCGCAGAGAGCGATTCAACTCCGTACAGCTCTTTTTAGAGTTTTCTTGGTTACGGGGATTGACTCTGATCTACCTATCTCAGTGCTTCTCAAAGTTTCGATTCTTGCGACCCAATTTTCAGTAAAAATTTCCATCGCGGCCCCCTTTCTCCATACAATAACAATATATATTGAATTCAGTAATACTATGCTTTGATGCTAAAGCTGCAATACGACTTGAACCTCGTAAGTTCCTAGTAAGTTCCACCGACGTATATAAACGTCTTGGTCAGCCAATGTATTAATTGGTCCGAACGTATATATATATGTCTTTCCGAAGTGCGATCTTTTCTGTGAACTTCTATTAAAATAATATTTCCGAAAGCTTTGTAGTACAATAAAATTAACTTGACAGTGTTTGCGAAGGATTTACGTATTCCTCTAGGAAGGATTATTCCTCTTTTATCCTCCCTCCTCCAATACATCTCATATGCGCACCTATGTAAAAAACAGTGGCATTGGGGAGTGAACCGTATAACTTTTAATCTCGGCAATTAAGGGATTCATTATAAACCGTACAAATTATCAAGATAAGTGTTAATTTTTGTATATAATTGTATATATAACACACAAGCCCATGGAGTCACTGGTAATTATTAAACTTGCTCTTAACTTAATATTGTTCAATTACTATAAAATACATTGTGAAATACTGATACATTTATAAGTGTATTATGTTAGTATAAATGTGTATTTTATTTTTTATTATGCCAGGATGTATTTTGTTTGTTTACGTTCAGCTAAATTAATAATTTTTTAAAGAAATCTTTTGTTTTCGACTTTTTAATATCCTCGTGCCCCCTTGTAGAGTTATCACGCCTCCCTAGGGGGCGCGCCCCACAGTTTGAGAAACGCTGACCTACCTATACGAATTATAATCTCTGACTCAGATTCACATCCATTAATATGGATTTTCGCCAACGAAGAATAGTCAACTCACAGCCTGCGAAAGACTTGGAGATACCGTCGGCCATTCACCAGACTCTACAAGACGAAGGAAGATTTCGTACTCCCAGTCCCAGAACTTCTTTTTGGACTTCTATCGGATAAACGCCGAAGCCATGTTGAGAAAAAGGAAAACTTATAAGTGAGCTTAGGACTCTACCCCCCTATACTAAAACTGACAGCAATGAGCATAAGATACCCCCTAACGAGGTAGTCGAGGTTAAGGGGTCTCAGGGTGTTAATTTTGCCTCGAGGGGAAAATTTAAACTATTTTCAAACAGGTATAATTCTTTTAAATTTAAATTAAATAATTCGAATCTTTTACACATTATTTACAAGGGACTGTGGCTTCAAAAAAGTACAAAATGTTTGGAATATAATCATAATTTTAAAAATTACAAGCATATGAAAATAAGAAATATTTTGAAAAATATTGTAATTTTTTTGGTTTCCTGCTATTTT
>BMAV01008137.1:0-46171 GCA_019973955.1 Trichonephila inaurata madagascariensis | reverse complement strand
TCCTTGTTTTTTAAGTTTCACCATTTTAGTATCATAAGTACAATAATTTTAGGTACTTACGTACTACCAGTCATGCTGACTTTTAAGATAACTCACCCAATTAACAACCCTGACGTCACACACATCGTCCGCACTGAATTTGCAACCATAAGTTTCCTTTCTTATTACACCGTTGGATACCATTCTAAGGTTAACCGTTCGTTGATATAACAAGCTCCAATACTAAGGTGTGAATATAAATCTGTGAATAATAAAGTTTGGTAATAAAATTAATAAAAAATAATACAATTGTTACTGCAAAATTGCATATAATACTAAAATAATATTATTAACTTTAGGTTATAATTAGCCATTATCTGCCTTTTTCGCTGGGTATGTTCGCTTCATGATGTTACATGAATATATATTGTTTATAAAAAAAAATATATGTAAATTTTTTAAACCTTAGAAGTAAGGATTCGATTATATCGAAAAAAATATTCTTTTAACTCGCGCCTGTTGATTTAAAAAGGACTTTAAATAATAATTTGTAAAATTAATGTAGAATTACCATTTACGCTCTCCTAAGCACTTCCCAAAGTGGATTTCTCAAACTCATTTTTAGTGGATCTTTATTCACTAAATAAACACGCTTGCCAAATTGCAAGTCTAAATTTAATAGTCCAAAAACGGATTTTGTTTCTCAGTAAGTTCCAGTAAATACCTTTGAGAGTCGATTTCCGAAAGAAGTTTTTAGTGAACAAAACGACACAACAAAAGAAACATGCATACCAAATATCATTACTGAAGGTTTAATAGCTCAAAAAGGAATTTTTTTATTAATACACTACAAAAGATTCCCACTCCTGAATCAGAGTCAATTTCCATAAAATCCTTTCTTAAAGGGTTTCCAGACATCAAATGTAACGTCTATTCCAAATTTCACCAGTGTAAGTATTAATCAATAACGGAATTTATTTCATATATAAGTCCCAGCTCTTTCCCAGTCGTCCCTGGAAAGAGGTCAGTTTCTATAAAATTCATTCTTAGTGGATCTATATTAAACAAAAGAAACATGCCTACAAAATTTCAAGACTATATTTAACGATTCAAAAACCGGAATATTTATTTCTAATCCTTAAATATTCGCAACGCCCCTTGAGATTTTATTTTTGAAAAACCCCATCTGAAGCGGATATCAACCTTCTAAGAGGAAATGGCCTACCAATTTTTAAGTCTGGGGTCTCGTAGTCCAAAAATGGGAATATATTTATTTATAACATCCCTTAAGCCCGCGAAACAACTATAGGGTCGATTTTTTTAAAACTCTTTTTGTAGTGGATCTCCATGAGAGAAACAGGACTTAATAAATTTAAATCCTGTATAATAGTCTAAAAATAAGAAAATATGTATATATACCGCCATTTGGAGTTCGATAGTTCAAAAACGGTATATTTATGTATAACGCCACTTAAGCCCTCTCAATGCCCCTTTGTGAGTCAATTTTTGTAAGAACTATTTGACACTTTTTTTGTTTAATGAAAAGAAAGTCTCATCTAAATTTCATGTTTGTAATAACTAATAATTCAAATAATTTAATGAAGCTCATAATTCAAAAATCGGCATATTTACCTTTAATGACTTTTAAGTCCTCGCAATATGGCCCTATGGTGTCAATTTTCGCAAAACTCTTTTTGTAGTGGACCTCTACTTCATGAAAGGGGCATGCTTACTAAATTTTAAGTTTCAAAAGTTCGAAAATTGGATTCTATTTTATCACACACACACAATAACATCCATTGTACCCTCGAAAACCATTTGGGGTATATTTTCCTAAAAGCCTCTTTGGTAGCGATTTTCTACGCCTTAAAAGGTATATACCAGCCAAAATTCAAAAATGTTGGTCTCTAATGGTGAAAAAAGAGAATATTTATCTATAACGGCGCTTAACCGCTTGCCAACACCTTTGAGGTCGATTTTGGCTAATCACTTTCTTATTGGAAAGTTTAGTAGTTAGTACATAGTAGTTACATATAGTTTAAAAACGGAAATATTTATCTATAATGCCTCTTAACCTTACGGTCCCCCCGTCACATGTCTTTTTTTGCAAAACTTTTTTGTAGTGGTTTTTTATTTGGAAATGAACACACCTGCTTGGTTTTGAGTCTGTAAAAATTTAATTCAAAATCAGGAATATTTTCTAAGCCCACGCGTCACACCACTAAGTGATTTTCCTAAACCTATTTTCTTGTGGATATTTACTCCATGAAAGTAATCGTTTCTAAATTTCAAGATTTTAGTCAAACAGTGTAAAAGGGAAAAAATTTATTTATAATGCCCTTAATCCCTTACAAATTTAATCCCTTTTCACAAATTTCGTTCTTAGGGGTTTCTCTGCTCCATTGACAGGAACATGCCTAGATCTGGAGGCTAATAATTCTGAAATAGTGATGAGTGAGTGAGTCACTTTTCTCCCTTTATTTCTAAGATTTTATTCAGTTACCATTGTTTGGGCTTTTTGTAACACTCACATCTTCTTAAATAAATGTGACAAGACGATGAAGCTCACTGAACATTATTTAACTACTGGAAACCTAGATGTTTGTTCTCCTTCTTTATAAAACATAGAATGTGTTTAAGACGAGAAGGAACAGTCAGTCCATTAATAACGCACCTTGTTTAAAATATTGGAAGGAGGTTTCTACAGTCTTTATCCCTAACTATGTGATTTTTAGGAGTTGGGTTTTTGTCCTCAACGTGTGTTATTGTCTTCATTTTTCGGCATTTTTCTTTAAAGTATTCCCGCAGTAATACGGCCTTGAATGAGTCTGCACGTGGAGATTTTCGACCTGAAATGTTGTGGGCCCGTTACCCAGACTGATTTTGTTAGCGAATGTCGAGTTTTTGGGGCTCAACTGAATCAAAGAAAATAAAGTTTATAATAGTATGCATGAAGAAGTCAAGGGGATATATTTTATGCAAAATCTAATAAACTTAAATGCAGAAACAAAGATTTGTCTGTTTACTAAAAAATTTCACTTGTTAACAGACAAGTGATTTTTTTAATTTTATTTCGCTATGAAAAGAAAATTAATTACATAAAAATTAAAAAACTTATAATTTTTTTTAAAAAATTTAATTTTAGTATTCTTTAAATTAATTTCAAATGTAATAATTAATTCCAATCCAAATTCGTGGGTATATGTTCCAGTATCCCAGTTGCGTTTTCATTAACACCCTCTCCACTGACCTTTTCTATGAACGGAACCTTTGTTGAGTGAGTATTCATTACCGTTGGTGGTACACCTCGTAATTTTGTTGCATAGTCAAGTGACGAGTACGACACCACAGCGTGGACCTCCCCTCCAAATTTTTAAAACACGTAAACGGAAGAGCTATGAGCCTCGACAGATTTAACGTGCTTCAGCCCCTGTACAAGGTGGGTGTTCAGGAGCACTGGGTGGCCACCATAGTGTAGTGGTCAAGATCCCATTCTCGTGGCTGGCGAGTCATCAGTTCGGGTATAGTACCCCAGATGACCCGCATTAAAGAAGAGGTCGATGCAAGTTAAATATGTCGAGGCACCGTCGTCCTCCCATTGGTGAGGTGTGGAAGTTAAGAAGGAGATGTATTGTCTCAGATGTCGTCCTCGTCACTTAATCGTGATTCAAAATTACGAAGTCCGTTGTAGATAACACTTGCACAGCTGTATATTGTGACTCTATTATCATTCCCGCTGGGGCACTACGGCTTAAACTCATTACACACTGGCCATGAATCTCTGTGACAATGAACCCTAGACTAACGCGGATATCTTAATAGATGATGTTAAGGGATGAACAATGGAAACACAGGGTAGCGTATAGCGGCTCTTTATGCCAAAGACGGACTTACACCAGTGTACAAGAATACACATACATCTAGAATTTTGTGAAGAAGTGTTATGATGTATTTTAAACACATAATTCACTCTCCACAAGCAAAAGAGTAAAACATTACAAAATTCATTCCAAAATATCATTTAGTATTTAAACTACCAATGCTTAAAAATTTGAAAAAGGTATTAATATCTGAAATAACGTATAAAATAAGATTTTTTATTACCTAAGCAATACATAGCAGAAAACGGATTTTAGTAAACCATCCAATAAAGTAAAAATGGAGATGCTGTCAATGGAATCCTGATATCCTGGAATGATACCCTGTGCAAATGGAATTATATAGAATTTGTTTTTATTTTGAATCAATAACCGTGCGTAAGAGAAAAAACAAAAGCAAATAAATAAATAAATAAATCATAAGAAATAAAAGAAAAAAACAGAGGACTTAGACAAATATATTCATACAAGATACACTCATCCACTTAGCAATCACGTGTTCTGATAGTCTCCAGATAATGTGGCTTCATAAAAAACAAAACGAAAAAAAAATGCACGTTAAAATTTCTTTTATAATTAAAGAGTTTAAAAATCATCTGTTTACTTATATCTTACATTAAAGACCTGCCGTAAGGAGGAGCTAATGCACGTTAAGTCTGTTGAGGCTCGAAGTCTGAAGGATAAGGTGCTAACTCAGTTGTCGTTCTCGGCACTTTATTACAGTTCAAAATTACGAGGACCGTGGAAACGACCCTTCTGTTTCTTTGTTCATCACATTAATAAGCTATCTTAGAATCAACCCATATTTAAATGGCTAATCAGAAACAGAAAAATGCATAATAATTACTGTCTTTTAATATATGATTATCATAACAATTTAGAATTCCCAGAATGAAAATGCAATTTGAAGTGAAAGAGAAAAGAAATGTTATGTTAAGTTTGAATTGATTGACTGTATTAACAACGCACTTCAAATTTAAAGAAGTCATTTGTTAATGGATCTCAAAATTTTGATCTTCGGTTAAATAAAGAGGACACTTGAGTTGACACTTTACTCTCCAAACTTTCACACCATCACTACAGGAGGACTTCGAACCTCGACAGATTTAACTTGCATCAGTCCTCCTACATGTCGGGTCTTTAATGTGAGAAAGTTACTGACAAATAAATATTCAGAACTGACACAGTACACGAGTTCACACACACATGACCATAACCACTCTTCTACTAAGGTTAAAATAACTTTTGAAACTACAGCTAAATACAAGAAATCTTTACTAATAGATGCTTATATTTAGCAAATATGTTGCAATTATTTATATCCAAAGTATTTTAAAAGTGTATTTTATACAAAGAGCAATTAAATTTCTAAGGAGCAGACAAATTGCCCTAACTTCATGTTTTTCAGTCTCATATATGAACTATAATCCTATAAGATATCTTCTATCACTTAAGCGATGTCAGCTCTTTTTTGTGAATTGATTGATGATTGTTTACTATCTCATCTCAAAGATGCATAAGAGATAATGGTGGCGGATCTCGTAATTTTGAACAATTGTGGAGGAAGGCATATGACTTGGCTCTCGACTTTCTATACTTTTGAAACCTATTTGTGGAAACACACGTAGAAAACATGTACGAAATTCAATCGCCGTGATACCCTACGGATTAGGGATTAATAGCCTGCGTGCGATTCGTTCTAGGCTTAGTGCCAGTAAAGACTTGCCGTGTAGAGGGGCGGATGCACATTAAATAGTTTGAGACTGAAATATGTTGACGGATAGAGGCTTTATCAGTTTGTCTCACCCTGGTCACATGACCATGAATCAAATTTACGGCTGTCGCTAGTAGCATATGTTGTTTAAAAGGCGACATTAAAAAAGATCCCACTTTTTCTATTACTGAAAAATTCAAATGCTTATACATCTTGTTTAAAATTTTTCGATCGACAATAAAACTGGAAATCAATTCCTGTTGCGCCATTTCAATAAAGAAAGACATTTTTACTAGAACCTACTCACCTTTTCTCAATGGGTGTACATTTAAAGTTAGTTTCCTTTATCTCGATTAGTAAATCATAAATCAAAACACACCGAGCGCACATTAAGGGTTAAAGATAGCTGGGTGGAATTATTGAGGCATGAAAAATATTTCAAATATTAACATCTTCCTTTTTCTACTCCTTGAGGAAACTTAAATGTCCAATCTTCTATTAATGAAACAGAATTTCCACTTTACATAATAGTAGTTTATTTAAAAATAGAAACAGCAAAATCTGTGAATGGGATCTCTAAACAATGAATCCATTACGTTACCACAGATCTAATCAAAAAGAAATTTAATTTCTTACGAGAACGAAAATGTTTAAACTAAAGACAAATACTTTCGACATTCATAAAATATCTGATTCTTAAAACAAATTTTCATGGTCTTAACGTGAATCACTAATTAAATGAAATTAAACTCGATCTGTCTTAATGATATAACAATAAAAACAGCGTGAATATCCAAAATATGTTAAATATATAAAAATTTAAAAGTCCTAACTAGTTTTAAAAAACTATAGAATGCTGTTATGAATCCTTTGAATTCTATCTATCGCGTGAACAATATATAGCAAGATTACTTTTCCCTTTGAAGTGTACTCCAGGACTACTTTTACCATATTATATTTAATCACTATACCCTAAAAAAAAAGATTTCTACCTGCACAGGTATTTTATTCAATAAACGCTCCTCAAAACATGATTATTTACGCAACATATTATATAAAGCAATGTGTTCACTTTATGCATATGTTTACCAAGAGAGAAATATGAATTTATAGCTACGAGAGGAGTTTTACGCCAGATCATTTAGAAGTATTTTAAAAATGGATGAAACCGGTAAGTGTTATATTTGTATTGAAGTAAGCAAGAAATAAGTTTTTAAATAATCAGCCATGTTTTCATATTAGACAGATGCAATCCATTAAATAATGTGATAAAAAGTTTGCTGAGAGAGACACAGTGAAGTCGGATATATTAAATCAAGTGGACAAAACTTTCTTAATGATCATAATGAACAAAATAACTCAAAAGAAAATTGCGTATTCATGCCAACGAAAGAGGTTTGCGGCAAGGTTCACTGTAAATTTGGTCATTTGAAAAACCATTTGCATATTCATACTAAAGAAAAACCTTATTCTTGTGAAATTTGCAACAGATGTTTCACTGGATATGGAGAACTAAAAATTCATTTACGTATTCACACCAATGAAAAAAGCCTTATATTTGTGAAATTTGCAACAAGGCTTTCTTTCAAAATGGAGATCTAATAATTTGTTTGCGTATTCACACTAAAGAAAAGCCGTATGCTTGCGAAATTTGCGGCAACTTTTTGCCTCGAAATAGAGATTTAAAAATTCATTTGCTTGTTCATACTCAAGAAAAGCCTTATGTTTGTGAAATTTGTGTTACAAGGCTTTCTCTCAAAATGGAGATCTAAAAATTCATTTGCGTATTCACACTAAAGAAAAGCCGTATGTTTGTGAAATTTGCAGCACGGCTTTCACTCAACTTAGTCATTTGGAAAGCCATTTTCTAATTCATACTGAAGAAAAGCCTTATGTGTGTGATATTTGCGAGAAAGCCTTTCATCAAAGATCTAACTTAATAAAACATTTACGTATTCATACTAGCGAAGGAGCTTAGGCTTCAGAAATTTAAAAGTGTTTCACTCAAGATTATACTTTAGAAACACAAACACGTCTGCATAAGACGAAATGTAGTTATATTTCCAAATTTTTATGTTATAGTTTTCGATTGTTGTAATTATATTAGTTTTTGCGTACTTAAAAAGAGTTAAGTTTGTACGTGTATTATGAATAAGTACATTTCTTTTAGTGTAGTATTATTTCTTAGGTATGGAATGATACATACTGCATACTTTTAAGAGATGACATAAAATCATTTGTAGACATTTGAAGTTTGCATGAGTCAATTTTAATTGTTTGTCAATTTGTTATAATCTTATATCTTCTCTTTTAAGTACATTTAAAACAGGGAGCTCATCTTCTTTAATTATTTTATGTTTTTGTGTGTTTTAATTTCAGACGCTAAATTGGATCTATATTTTAAAACTTTCCTTGTTTTTATGAAAAATTTTTGAAATATGTTTTGACTATTATTCAGAAAATGGTTCAGTCCTAGGAGAGCCCCCACACCCTTGGCGCGAATTATTTTGGGTTGTCGATAATTGTGCCATCTTGGCAACCCTACTTTGATACACTAGATACGGTAAACTTAACTATTTCTGGAAATTTCGTGTTTTGTCGGCGGGCATTTTGAATTTCATTTTGTTTTGTGGAACCTGGCTGGAATGTTTGCGTGTGTGATGGAATATATCTTAGAATTTTTTATTTTATTGAATGCGAAAGGGTAGAAAGAATTGATTGAATAGTGTATGAAGGAAAGATTGATTGCTTAGAGAGTTATGAATGTCCTAAATGTAACGATCGGCATGATGTTACATGGTCGACAATAAAACGCTTTCTTCGAAATTGCACCAGCCACGTTGAAGGTATGTTCGACCATTACCTCGCAGAATAAAAATGGCGGCACTCACACGATCATTCACTTAGCGATGCAATACTGGATCCAAACTGGATTCAAGACTTTTTTAAAATCTTTTGTTATGCAGTACCCTCCACTCGAAAAAGATCAACAGTAAGAAAGTAAGTGCTGTTTTTTTAATTTTTTTTATCTTAAATGTTTAATTTCTGTATTGTTTACATGTATTTTCATTACGCAACCACCTTATCTCTCTGTATTCACTTGCCGCCATTGTCGGTTTCGCTTGGCGCCTTCTCGTTCTGGCTTGGCGCTTTTTTCGTTTTGTCGCCAAGGGTGTGGGCTCTCCTAGGATTTTACCCAGAAAATTTCTAAATAAACGTGTAATAATATATTTTCTCTTTTATACTGTGCGAAGTTTTTTGACTATCTGCCACTTAAAATGAATAGTATTCCACATTTGAAGTACGAAATAGTTAATGTAGTGACAATACAATATGAAATTGAATAAATTTTTTATCATATACTAAAACAGTCTTGCTTTGAAATGTTTGATAAATAATGTTTTAATTTACTTAATTGGGGTACTGAGCCGAAGACATGCGATATATGTAAACAAATAGAAAAGAAAAATTGTTTCGCACAAGATATTTTTATGTATCAGAATTTATTGATAAGGGACAAAATAATGTTCTACTCTTTTCGAGGGTTCTTTGACGATACTGTCTTTATCCTATTAGGTATAGAAAATTTTGAGTTTCATTTCGGAAATGTTCTTTTCCATTAGGTAAAGGTTTTTTCTTCGATTTTTCGCACAGCAATTTAAATTAACTTGTCTACAAGTAGTTTAAATGGCATCATTACGCAAACTGAATATCGGTTCAGTTACAAAACGAAAGAAAAAAATGGATTTCCAGGATTTTTTAACAATAAACTAAAAGGAAAACTATTTGAATTCTTTGATAATCTAATGCTTGGAAAAGAATTTTTGAGCATACCATAAAAAGTTAAGCAAATTCATTTGCGTTAACTAAATTATAATACATAGTTTGAAGTAATTAAAATCAAATCAATTTTTTTTGCATTAAATTATCTGCTTTCCTGGAAATGCTTACAATATTCCTTAACAAAACAAAACATTCAATTATGTTTTGATGCTTAAGAATTATACCATCGACCCATTGCGACAAATATAAAAACGTCGTAAAGAGTTTCTCGTTATGCAACTACTAATGGTTAACCATTCTCGAACAAGTTCCACCTTAAAATATTCTTAGAGCATGTTAATTTAAAAAAATTTTGTTCATAATTTTTAAATAATTGTGTATTGTTCCGATAAAATTCTTGACCTCTTATCTACAGAAACGAATGTGGTGGAATATTTTCAAAAGTACGACTTAATGCTTAATTATCCAAAAGATTATGGGATTAGGCGAAATAAAAAACATATCAGAATTGATAACATTTAAAATCGTACGTATTCTAATTTATGAGGAGATGATTATAAGGAAAAACTCATATATGGCACAATTTTATTTAAGTTACGGCGATTAGGTCACTTAAATATTTTACATGGTATTGGATGTTATTTTCGACGGTGTAAGATACTTAAGTTTTTATATTATAAAGGTACCAAATATGCAATTATAGATGGACTAGAACAAAAGATAATGAAATTAATGTCCTGACTCATTGGGTTTTAATAGAAAGGGCATCAATTATTCAGTCTATGAAGTGCATGACATTTAATAGTAGAAGTCGGAAGGAAAGCTATTTTAAATTAAATTAATAAAATATATACGACACACATATTTTCTTTTTTTTAATGTTAATATGTATTAACAATTTTAATTTCATAAAATTTTATTATTTTGTGATTTGTAGAGTAACAAAATAGAGACTAAGGGGTAATATAATCAGAATTTGTGTTTATGAATATGTTCAACGTTGGGACAGGTTATAACTGTTTTTATTCAAACCTTCTCACGTTAATAAATAGGGGAATAACCGATAACGAACACAATTGATAAAACCTAACTCTTCAATTTTTTATTTAGCGTCTGTGTTCATGTTTGAAGTTGAATATTCAATTTCCTTGGAATTGTATCGTTTGCATTTATATAACTGAATTTTTTTTTTTACGAGGGCAATAAAAGAATTTTTGTTTAAAAATAATTCTTTTTTGCTGTTATCTGTAAAGTATATAGATATATGTATTTATTATTTTTTTTCCTATAATTTCTTCTACAATTTATTTTAAATTAGCGTTTCGATAGAACAAATAAAATATACATATATATATTTATAACTTACAAACCCTAGGTAATGGAGATTATATTCTCTTAAGATTTTTTATTTAATATTAGCGTTGGTTTAATTTTCTATTTCATCTTTACCTGAGTAAATTATTTTAATTCTAAGCAAGTAAGCACTCAAGAGCTCAGTATAATTCATTTAAACTTCATGTTACTGTTTTTGACAGAAAAATTCTTTTGTGCATTTCTTGAGTCATTGAGTCAAAATTTTAATAATTTCTTTGATAGTTGTTTTTTCTCTTTCAGTTTGCGATGAACATATAGATATTAATAATTTATATTTGGTTTTATCTGAAGCCTAATAGAAAATAAATAATTTTTGTATCGTAATTCTCACGTTTTAAAAATGCTTATTCTTTCGGCCTTCCTCAAAGTTGTTTTTCGTAATTTTTTTTATTTCATTACTTCATTTTTATACTTCGTGTCAATTTTCTATTACATTTTGTATTTTTATGTATCCGTTGCACGTTTTATGTATATTCAAATACATATTTTTATTTTTAAACATAAAGTCTTATTGTACACTTCAAGGATGTTTGTATAAATATTTTTGGCGTTTGGAATCAAAGAGTAAGTCTCTATACCTTAGTAAAATTAACTACTAAATTTTAATTACTATTTAAACCAATTCAATCATCAATGGAAGGGGTGCTGAATCTTTAAACTTAGTAGTCAGTTTCGGCAATGTTGAACCGTGGTTCGAGCCCAGTGGCAACTTAATATACTTCATGTTGATGTGCTGAAGCAAAGGAAATCGGTCGATGCTGCAAGTTCTCAAATTGGCATGTTATGTTATTATTTAGAGGCAGAAACCGGTTCAAGTGTCATTCTCGTAACTTGATCATGATAATAGTTTTCTTGCTTCGGAAAGGGATACCAATAAACAATCAATCAAAATTTATGAAATGATTTTGTCACTTTTTTATACACTAAATATTTAATGTACACATTAAACATTGTTCCATAATTTTTAAAAGAAGAGTCAAACAAACAAAGTGGTGGTGGGAGGGGGAAAATAAGATACACGTTATAATTTAAATTGAGTAATATCCCAAATTTATAATCTGTAAAATCTGTGTTAGCCTTTTATATTTTTCAGTTAAAATAAGCCTTTGATTTATAAATCCACAAATACGCAATATGAATTTTTACGATTTCGAACCTCCTATTCGCTGCTTTTGAAACCAGCTACGTAGATGGTGCACATGAAATATGTCGAGGCCACGTGTCTCAAACAGTCAACCGCTGGCGTAGTATGTTGGTTTGGATAGGAGTAATTTTTTTAAATGTCGACCTCGTCCCTTGAATGAGGCTCAAAATTACGAGGTCAGTTGTCAATAACCCACATGATACTTTATAGTGAGTGTGACGTGATTATGTATATCCACTCAAAGGCTTTTGGGGGTGATGGACCTCGTAAATTTAAACCTACTTAAATTGGGGAGGACAATACCTGTGCTGGCATGCCGATCTCCAAACTTTGACGAATAAATACCACTACAGATTTAATATGTAACAGTCTCCTAATTTGGGGTTTGGTGGGGTGCTTCAGTGGTATTAGGGCTCGAATCTATTACTCGAAAGCGTAGGCAATGAATTTAGTACCCAACGATCCTTCGGTTACGGCGCTTGCATTATAGGTACAACATTTGAGTCATTGCAGTATATAATAGAATCTTTTTTTAATTTTTATAAGGAGTTTCTAAACTGTATATAAAAATAAAACATTTATTAAGTATTTACAAGGATGCATAAAAAAGGGTAAGTATTATCACGCACGCTCATGGCCGTCTCCATCCTCCAAACGTATCTAGAGGAAATCTCTCTCCTTCTCTTTTCTGAGCGCTTTTCTTCACCCTGTTGCCACCAGAGTAAAGAGAAACCAGGCTCACACCACTCCTCGGGTCAGTCACCCCTTCGCTTCTTGGGTGCCTAAGATAAATTAGGCACTCGCCCCTCCTCGGGTCCATCACTCCTTCGCTCTTTGGGTGCTTTGGCAAAAACCAATCTAGTAAAATGATTCCTATTGACAACCTTTGCTTAAAAGAGTGAGTGATTGGTCGAGGTTTCAAGATGGTCACCATATTTTGTAAATCTCAGTCCGGTCAGGTCATGGAGCTGTTTGAAATCAATGGTGTGACATTTATCTCCGTTAACATTGGCCTGGCTCAAAGATTATTTCTGTCGTAAATTTTATACGTATTAGAGTT
This sequence comes from Trichonephila inaurata madagascariensis, assembly GCA_019973955.1. NCBI lineage: Eukaryota > Metazoa > Arthropoda > Arachnida > Araneae > Nephilidae > Trichonephila > Trichonephila inaurata. Next base: position 33,239 of record BMAV01008137.1, on the reverse strand, counting down.
CCATATGTTGCATTCAGCTGCATCAAGCATTTCGCGGAACCTTTGTTGTGTCGGACAATGTTTTGGAGGTAATATTCAACAATTGTTATTAGTAGAATAAATTAATGAAGCATACTGTTATCCTGTACATTGTGTTTTGGGTTTTCACCATCATCTACGGATGATACGTTTAACTAAGAATGTTTTTGCTACCCCAAAAACTCCTACTTTCTTGTTAGCCTTTCTTTGCAAACGGCATTTCTTTACCATCATTTTTTCCTTTTTTCTTAGTTTTTAAAGTTCAAACCAACTTTTGGCTTACCCGGTGTAATTGAACTCGTGAGTGGAATACAAAAACTAAATTTCGTTTGGATTTAATAATAAAGTTAGTATTTTTTTTTATCGTTTCGTCATTTTATATTTACTAACAATTTGACAGAACACATTCCAAATAAATATATATCTTTATTACGCATAGACAAAGGATAATAAGTTATATCTTGCCTTGCTTATTAGCCTTAAAACATCGTACCTTTTAAATTTTTATTTTATCTCAATGGACTCGATTCATCACTTGCGGGCGCTTAAGTGATCGGTCTGTATCACGTGATTTTCCATGTGCGATCAAGTAAACACAATAACAGCCGATCACTCTTTTACACTTGTGCGCCAATCCTCGAATTTGCTAGATATTTTATATATTCTTTAAATTCTTTTAACATACTTTAAATATTTTAATATATTTTCTAGTCTTTTTAGTTTTTTCTTTTCGTACTAAATATATAAAATATATATATAGTTTTAGTCAAAGTATTAGATTTAAGTTTATAGTTTATTCTTCTATTTTAAAGCTTCTGTGTTTTTGTATACTTTTAGGTTCACAGTAATTCTTTTTATTAGTGCCAGCCACACAGGATTTAAATAATTATGCAACGCCTCCTATTGAACTAAATTTTTAAGCCACTTAATAATGGTGGATTGCGCTTTTCTCAAACGTGTGTATAAATTTTCTTATATTTAATAAAAAGTAACTAAAGTAAAAAATTTCTTTTGTTGATCTGATATGAATTGACATAAATTTTGCTTATATTATTTGTCTTTTAAATATGTAAAATAATACAATGGACTAAATTCAGTATATGGGCTAGACTCAGTGATATTTGTTTTCAATTGTGTTTCCTGGCCTAACACTCCGTACTTGTTTTGTTACCTTTCGCATAGCTATTATTCTTTTTGCAACTTATTTGTTGCTTTACTTCATATATATATTGTTACAAATTTTGTGCACTGAACGCTAAAAATGGTGTAAATAATTAGTTCTGAATGAGAATTCGTTAATATTACTTGCTGTAATTTATTTTTGTTGTACCGCAATATTCGCAAGCAATTCCGTTCGTTACATAAAAATGGCGATTCAATGGAAACATAGCCGTTGGCATCATTTTTGGCGAAATATATTGATGCTTCTAAAAAGAAATCTAATAATATCACAATCTCTGATGTAAACGAATCTTGAGAAAAAATTCCAGCAGACTTTAATTAGGCGTGGTTCTCGCCGAAAACAAAGTATCAGTTGCCGACTTTCTTTAAGTAGTCAAAACAATGAGTTAATACTTCAGCTGTTGAATAGGATGAGTGACTGCTACTAAATACATTATTATTTGTATTTCCTCAGAGTTGTAATGTGTCTTGTTTCAGAGCAGATCGGCTGAAATACATTCATTCGTTCTTTTGTAAGCAAAGCTATTCTTAGGCAAATTTTACTTATATTTCTTTTACATAGAAATCCTTTATAATTATGAAAAAAATAGCCTGATTTAATTATTTTAATATTCATATAAAGTTTCCTTTTTAGCTGTTCTGAAAATCCATTTCAGTATTATTGTTAGGATATCAAAATTTTAATATTATTCATTGATTTATTTTTTAAAATTGTATGGAAATATATATATATATATTTGTGAGGTTTACATCTATTAGACACTTATATAAAATTTTAATAACTCATAAGAAATAATTTGTAATAAAACAGAATAATCCAATACTAAAATTTCATTTACTAAAATTATGTATTAACATGATTCCTTCTTGAACTAAGAGTATTTTCTTTTGAACTTTAAAGACAGTCATTTCTAAAAGAAATTTCAAACCTTCATAAATGATGCTGAATTATTTAAGAAAGCTGCATTTCACAATCAAAGCTTGGCAAATGGGTAAGTTATTTCATTACAGATTCATCATATTTCAAAAATCTTACTATGTCTTGGGAATTTTTATAGAACAGTTGTGTTTCAAAATTAGTATAAAGAATAACAATGTTTAACTTATATCCAAGTATTAATGCAAATAAAGATTGAAACTGGACAAAAAACCCCTCTTTTTTGGTATTACAATATTTTATAAAATATCATGATTACATAATGAAGCAGTGTCACTGATAGTCTCATCAGAATATGAAAAATGCACTTAATATAAATTACAATGAATTTCCTGGTTAAAAAAATAAAATTTTCATATGCTTCACTTGTATTATAATTATGTAATATTAAAATTAAATGTTGATAAATGATGCATGTATTAAATAAATTGTAATTACTAATTTTAACTGTTTACCTTACAAAATTTTGTATGCTCCTATATATGGAAAAAATTTCACGAAAATAACTTAGGATGTCTCCCCTATAGTGTAATAGTTTGTTTCAAGAATTCTAAAAATAATCCCATATATTAGTATGATTCATTTCTCTATTTTTTTTTTTCCAACTAAGGAGATAATGATTTATGAAAAATAAATTTCAAACATTTATAGGTGATAGAATAGATATAGACTAATAAAGTAAGCCATTGTTAGTACTTTTATAACATATCTTTTAAAGGCTTCACAAATGTATTGGTACAAATCTGTCATTTAAAGGCCATGTTTTGTGTTTTGCTCTAGTTTCATTTTAAAGCAATTTTCCAATTTTAAATTGAATGAAAATATTTTTCAGCACAATCAACTCTTGTATAAAATTTGCTTAATTATTTCTAGTTAACATTACTAAAAGCATTTCTGCTTGATTATGTTTTATATTCCTCATAGTTACTAATTAAGATTGATTTCAAGGCCACTTTTTTGTTTTAATAATTGTTTTATATATAACTTAGAAGTTTTATCATTAATTTTTTCTCTTGTTGAGAAAAAAAAATATTTCAAAGAGATGGAACACTACTGAAATGATGTATCCAAAATCACCTCAGCCGATAACAATAATGCAATTAGACTTTGAATTCAAGTATTGCAGATAAACTGAATATTTTCATGATGTACCAAACTACATGATAATATATTGTAGTACTATATTTTAGTACTTTAAAATTGTACAATAAAAACTCAAACTTGCTACACTCTGCCCCAATTTAAAACTGAAATTTTTTTTGTACAAACCTATTTTTTAGCTAAAGTTAGTACCCCCTATTATTTTGTACATAAATGCTTTGTGTTTCCCAAACAGTACTGCAAACTTAAACTTATTTTGGAGAAATGTATTGAAATGTTATTTTTTTTTATCATTAGTTATATGTATCTAGAGAGAGAATCCTTTTATATATAATTATATTTATACTTAAAAAGAAAAGATAAAGATACAGAATTCCTACCTTGAAGTTTAACATGTAAAATATTTTATTAAGATTAAAAATTATTATTTATATCAATGTAAGTAGTTACAAGTCGAATAATTTGTTCCATTCTAATCACAAAATCACTGTTTCTACTACTTATGAGCAAGTTGGATTAACTAATTATAGCATTGTTTTACTAAGACACTGAATTTCAAGAAACTTCAGTTCTCCAAATTGTACTTGAGCAAAAATATTAAATTACTGCAAAGTTTGTCAAAGAAAGTTAAAATCAGTACTCATACCATTCCGAAATCTGAACTTATATTAAACTGCTAAATAATTCTCTCCTAGCAAAAGAGATCAAGCATAATATTATTACTAGCATTTCATGATCCCATCACAGAATACTAGATCACACCATTTATCTTGTGACTTATAAGGTGATAATATCAATATGCATGAGTCTTTTTTGACTTTTATATTTATGCAAAAATAAATCTAATCTATAATGATAAATTTACAAATTGTGCAAAACCAAATAAATGCATATTTGCTATATATATTGTAAAAAATTTTACATTTGTATGATAGGTTTATACTACATTCAACTCTAAATGTTGTGTTTATAAATACTACACAAATATGTTGCAATTTTATTTCTTTTTTGTAAGAGAATTATAGATTCAAAATGGCTTTATTTTGATCATGTAAGTGATGGTTATGTTTTATATTCTATATATGGACACAAATTTATATTTTATTATATATGATTTTAATTCTTGAAAATTGTAATGCCTTTAATTTATTACCATATTTGGAATTCAATTTTCGATTAATTAGTTTCAATGTTTGTATATATACATATAATAAAGGCTATAGTTAAATCTGAAACATTATATTAAGAGCTTTCATGTTATACTGAAAGCAAAAAGGGTCATGAAAATTCTCATAATAAATGCAAACATGTTATAATAAACTGTAAACACACTGTCAACATTGTGTAAACTTTTATATGGAAGAGCACCTTCAAAAATATTTATATTGTTTTGATTCTTGAAACAGCTCTTCCACAGTAAGTAAGTCGCTTGTCAGACAAGGTAATTACTAACAGTTTCAGAAGTTTAGGTAAATTGAATTTTATCTTTTAAAAAAAAGAGGGCTTTTTAATTTCATAAACTAATTTTTATTATCTAACTCTTCTTCAATTAAGTTGTAAACCTTTATCAGCCATAACAAATATCATTTGGTTCAAGAAGATCCATTGGCTTACTTCCCAAAAGAAAAATCTCTGCCTGAAATTCCGCCAGCCGTAAATGTGATACAAAGCAGATAATTTTGTAATGACTAAATGCAATTTGTTGCTGTAAAGGACGGTTGAGTTTTTGAATTGAAATTCCGTGAAGAAATAATGATCACTCTTACAATCTTTATTTCAAACAAAATGCCTTGCAAGGTTACCTGCACAGTCTTTTTTAGTAGGAAAAGTTGTATTAACTCTAAATTTTTCATGAAAACTACAAATAAGATTAAAATGAGATGATATTAAGCATGAAAATTTCACAATCTATTGTGTGTGTGTAGACATAGCTATCCCACTCTTACTCAAAAATATATCATTAATGTGTTGATATAATAGCATTTATATAATTAGAATATTTCAAACAAAGGAATTTGGAACATAGAAAATGTTCTATAATGTAAACTACATCTAATTAACATCTTAGCTACAAAGTAAGAATTAATGTGCTATCTAACAATTGCACAAACACTTTATGCAGATCAACACTATGCAATTTAAATTGCACAAGTACTGCTTGCAAAATACCATATTAACTTTTGGTGCAATTCAAAGAATTTCTGAATAAGAATTGTATATCTAAATAAATGAAAATAAACAGTGACGCATACTAAGACTACTTTCATGTGAGAGGCTATATTTCTAAAAAGAATGTGTGTGTTGGTGCATTGCTAAAACTAATGAATCTCTAATTACATGCTTACTACTAATATTTTTAACAGTACAAGAGAGCTGGTTCATTGACACTATCCAGTCTGTGCTTCCATAATCACCACCCAAACTTTCTACTTTGTAGTGATTTCTTAGCAGCTCCTCATGAGTAAAATTTCTGACTGTGCAAAATTAGCACATATTTAAATTACAATATGCAGTGGAACTAATGACTTTTAAGCCTTACTTTCCAACCTTCAGTTACAATTCAATGCATCTAAATTTTTTTTAATTCCTCTTCCCCCCTTGTATTTCAGGGCCATTCTTTTTTCCATAAGATACTTATAAATGTCTCCAAAAAGTTATTGGAAACAACAACTTTTAATATATACAAGGTTACGTTTTGGTTTGCTTTCTGAAATGTAAATAGATAGGAAAGTTTGTTCCTATTGCATGTTAATTTTTCAATATTTCCTAGCCTTTTGACATTGTTCCTAATTTTATAATCGTCACATGTCTACAAATCATATAAATTTCAAGATATTAATATACATATATTGTTATTTTCTAAATATGATATTATTTATAAAATACAATACATGTTATATAGGATTCAGTATACTGATTAAATAACTATAGAATAAATTATTATTAATCTTAATTAGCATAATTAATCTTTATTGGCATAAAATTAAACAAAATTCGAAATAATGGAAATTTTTCAAATATTAAGGCTTTTTAAGTACAAGGAAGAATTTGGATTTGATGTGGATCTAACACTTCCAGAATTAAAATACACTAATCCAACAGTATAGTATAATAAAGAGAAAAATGAAAATACTTAGATGCATTTTCTATGTATTTTCTATACTTTTCACTCTATAAATAAGATATTAGGATGTACAAGTGCATACAATTCAGTAATTAAACACACTGATTAACTTTTTAAACTATCCAAAATTAAATGTAAAGGTAAATAAGTAATTTTAACATATTTATAACCCATTTTCCCTTTAGTTAAATAGGTAAAAATGTAATACAATATCTAGTATAATGAAGTTTTATATGTAAAATAAGTACATGCAGTTTATCTAATTATATTCTAAATAATATAAAATAACAAACACAATTACTTAAAAAATTCCAAAATATTTGCCTTTACTTTTCATTTGATAAACAATAAAGAAACAAAAATCAAAGAAACCACAGCTATGATAATAGAAGTTCTGGATTTTAAATATTCTATTAGTCGCCAAAAACCATATAATCAAGCAATTGTGTCACCTTGCTCTAAATGAATCAAAAAGTTTACAAGATATTTTTGCAAAGATACCGGAACATTACACCCGAAGTATTGTTGGGTTCCAGGTCAATGTTGTTGTTGTTTACAAAGTAGAACTTGTCCATAGTTATTAAAAATAATCTAAAATGACAAAAAAAAAAACGTTGGTGACTAAAAAGCACAATAACTCATTAGTTAGCAGAGCATTCAGAATAGATCAGAAGGGTACCCCTGATCTGTGTGTTCTCTTTTACGTTTGCAAAATTAAAATTCTTCGAATCTGAAATGCTCAGAAATTATTACACTCTTTTTAAAACTTAAAATACCGTTTGGCGTATTTAATAAAACAAAAATATCCAAAATGAAATAATTAAAAGTAATTACATTTCCTAGTCAAAATGTCTTTTGAAATTTAATACATTACAGAATTTCGTTTTGTTATATGAAGCAGATGTGAAATTCAAAAATGTTTCGCCATAATACTCAGTCGAATGAAGCATGGCTATTTGTTTTATTGCCCTATGTATCTATAGTGATCGTGGGACAGCTAGTGAACTTAAGTCCATTGAAGAAGTCATTCATTTATAAGCAAGTCGGCAATCTAAATGTTATTATACAGAATTTATGCTCTATTTCTGATGGAAAAGATAAATATATATAAAGTTGAAATTGCGTAGTTGGATATAAAAAAAATAAAATGATAGAATAGTGTTATGTTTTTTTTTTTAATTCTATCTATCCCCAGAGTGAAAAATACAATACTAAATTTCCCTTTGAAGTGTCCTCCAGAACTATTTTTTTTATACTTTTACATTTTGCATCTGTATTTCGATACTTAACCTAAAATATTTTATTTTGAGTAGAGTGGCGTTGCATTGATTTCGGAACATTTCTGGATATTTATTCAAATTTACCATTCTAAAACGAAATTAATCAACAGCTATGTGCAAGCTATGTAAAAGTGACAGAAGTCTTTTAAAAGCATCATTTATGCAACGTTCTATCTAAAGTAATGTGTTCACTTTCTGAATTAATTTATCCACCCATTAATTTTGCTTACAGTGCTGTCTTATGGTAGACAATTAAGAAGTATTTTAAAAAACGGATTAAACAAGTAAGTATTATATTTGTGGTGAAGAACATGAAACAAATAAGTTTATACTTTAAGCCATGTCTTTATATTAAATTAAAAGAAACTTTTAAAGTAGATAATGAAACTAACTGAGAGAGAACAACACAATGAAGTCGGATGTATTAAATCGTTTGGACAAAATTACTTAAGGGTACTGTGGAGTTTCAAAATCAATTTTTTTAATTACCAATGAATAGTTTTCAAATTTGCTGCAAATGTGTAATGTTACTAGATTTCAATGTACAAAATTTTAGTCAAAATATCTTTACTGGTTTCAGTTTTTAATTTTACCGAATAGTTAACGTATTTCAAAATGCTCCATGCTCAACCAGATTTAGTCTACGCTATCAATATCCTCTCATAATATTCATTTTATACCTAAAAATAAAATTTAGTAAATTTTTTTCAGATTACTTTCTTTAAAAATTATTTATGTTAAAAATTTCAGTTTTTTCCTTAAATATTAACTAAAATGTTTATTATTTTCCCTTCACTTAAAAAAAAAAACATTCACTAGCATTTATTTATACACCTACAGAGAATATTCGTGTACACTGCAATTGTGAAAAATGTGTTGCACAGGGAACATTTTAAAGTTATTGAAATGACAAAATTATAATTCCCTTAAATGAAGGTTTTTATGAGTATCATGATTATAAGTCCTCAATCACATTTGATAAAATCAATTATTGCTATAAATAAACAAATTTTCAGTAGGAAATGAAAAAAATTAATATTTTGAGACATTATCATTGAAAATATGACAGAAAATGTCAGCAAACTCTAGAACTTTATATTCAACATATCTAAATGTAAAATAATATAAATAATAAAATGTGTTTTGGGAGAGAGAGAGAGAGATCACAGGATTACTACTTTTATTTATGAATAACTTAGTGAGTACCGTGATTTCAAACTATTCATCCAAATAAATTTAAAAAAGAAACATAATTCTAAAATTTTCCAGCCTCATAACTGAGGTAATTCTTTTCCCTATTTTTGTCATTTTTTTTGTTTTTGAATTTTTTCTCTTATCTCTTATATTGTTCCAGCTTTTCGCTTTCCTTGCAACAACCTTCGGTTATCATGTCTGTGGGCATTTTTGAATGCAGCATCTACTGTTTCACTATTGTTTAATTTTAATGTTTCAACATAACCAATGTTTACTTCACTGATCGCTGCCATTACTGCAAGTTCAATTCTTTTCTTTGACACAACGACATCTTTGGGGCATTTCCTCCAAATACAACTATGTAAACTTTCATTAGCATTTTGGGTTTTGCCAGAAACACAGTGAAGAATTTCATTCGAGGCAAGGTGCTGGTACACTGTCAGAATTTTAGCAACTACTTCTAGCAGTTTTGTTTTCATACTTTTATGCTACCTGGTACTTTACTGCTTTAGCTCTATTATAAAAGCACCAGGATAGCTTTCCTTCAGGGTATTTGCTTTACATAAGTTGACATACAATGAAAATAAATTGCTTTCTAATAAAGTTTCTGTAATTGGGTAATAGTTGCGTCAGTCAAACTACCTTGTTTACTACCACCTTTTTCACCCGCCACCCTTTAACTTTGTTCTGGAGTGCTGTTCCCAAATGTTTGGCTACATGGTTAACACACTCTTCTTTTTCAATGACGACATCTTCTCCATACACTTTTGTACATTTAGGTGTCGATGTGTTTTTGCATCTCTGTCACAAAGAATAGTTGTATAGCACATTGCACAGTCAGATATAAATTGCTTCTACAAAATGTACGTAGCATGTATTTCCATACTAGAAAAACCATTGAAAGTTTTTCTGGCATTTTCCTGAAAGCTGATTTTCAAATATGAAACTTGGGAATCACTTCGCCCACACAAATCTTTTGCAGCTATACTCCATTCATGGCAATACTTTTGACAAAACCTCAAAGTCAACAATGATGTTTGTCATTACATCAATAATGATACAGATTCCATATAGGGACATATGGCCTCTTTTATACCATGTTCCATCATATGATACAGTTATATCGATAATATTGTTCTGAACAAGATCAGGATGCAAGTATAAATTTGCTTGTCTCACATGGTCTCTTGAGATTTGTAGCATTTCATCTTTCACAGTTTCATTTTTATTACATAAATTTTCTAAGCATTTTGAAAATGTTTTACAATCCAAGCATGCTGTACTTAAACTGTATGAATTGTGTGTTAATATCTTCATTGAGAACTGGTTGCAATCACTGGTTGCTGCACTGATTAAATCAGTGTTTTACATATTAAGTCATATGCTTTCCTGGAAATGCTTATAATGATTAACAAAACAAAATCTTCCATTAAGTTAGATACTTAAGAATTATACCATCCGCCAATTCTGACAAATTCAAAAACGTCGTCAGGAATTTCCCGATATGCAACTACTAGTGGTTAACTGTTTTTGAGTAAATTTAAACTCTAAAATATTTTTAGTGCATGTTACAAAAGAACTCTGTTTATAATTTTTAAATTCTTGTTTATTATTCTTATTTTGTTGTGAGTTTTAAAATTTTTGGCCTATTATTTGCAGAAGCAAAAATTTAGTGGAATATTTTCAAAAATTCAACCTAATGCCCAAATACCCAAAAGATAATGAGATTTGGTGAAATAAAAGACATATCCAACAGCAGGAAAAAATCTAGAATCATACATATGCGAATTTATGTAGAGGTGACTATAAAGGAAGACTTATATATGGCAAAAATTTAACTGCAATGACAGCATTTTTTCACTTTAATATTTTTATGGTATTGGATGTTACACTTATTTCAAAGGTACATGTTTTTCTTTTCAAGAATACAGTATTAAATTACAAATCTGAAAGTTAATTGTGGATGGGGAGACTAAGATGGAAAGAAAGTGCTTGGAAATTTGTTTTCACGTATGTACAGAAACAATGAAAACATCTGGTGAGGTTTTTTCCCTTAGCGATATCTTTTGACTTTGCGAAAGTGGTTGGCGATATCTTATATAAATATCTTTGGTTAATTTTACTGGAAAGGTTCCTCAAAATACAATTATGAACTAAAATCAAAAGGTAAAATAATTTACGTAATGATTTATTAATTTTTAACAGAAATGAATACAATTCTTTAGACTACCCAATGCATGACTTATAATACTGAAAACAGTTGAAAAATTAATTATTTAAAATTAAGAGTTAAATTAATAAACTATACACAACACTCAACTGTTATTTTTTAAAATTTGTAGTATGATTATGGAGAGGGAATAAAAATTTTAATATGGAATTTTTATTAGATAAAGTTTGTTTGTAGAGTAACAAATTAAGACTGATGAGTAATATATTCAGAGCTTGTCATTTTAAATCTTCTTAATTTTGGGGTAAGTTAAATCTGATAGGATTCAAAGCCTCTCACATTGGTATGAAGTGAACACTGACGCAGAACTATTGACCCAACCTTGCGCGATTTAATTTTAATTAGCATCTGTTCCTGTTTGTAATTCAAAATTGAATTCATTTTGAAATTTATCATTTGGTTCAGATATAAGTGAACACAAAAAATTAAATTCCTATTTGATTTAATCATGTGGGTGGGTTCTATTTTATTAATTCTAGAACAATTCATTTATACTAGCACATAGATAGAATAACCCGATTGATAGGCTATACTCACAAAAAATTTGTTTAACTTCAGCATTTGTTTAAATTTTTATTGAGTAAGGCTTTCAATTGTAAGTAAGTCAACACTAGCTCTAAGTATTATTATTTATAATTTATGTTCTAATAATTATATTATATTTAATACAGTTGATGTTTTTTTTTCTTTTGCATTTTACGATTAAGGCATCTTTATTAATGAGCCATATTTGTTTTTATCTGAAGCACTGGAAAAAGTTATTTTGTGTTTAGCAGTTCAAATTTTAAAAAATTTATTCTTTGGGCCTTTTTAATCCTTTATCTACCGCATTATAATTTACTGCAGTTTTTTTCAAGCAAAATTTTTTTGTGGATCACTACATTGAAAATTAAGGGATATACATAAACAAAATACTCAACTTTGGGAAATTTAAACCGTTAGAGCTAATTAACTAATTAAAGATATTCAACTGTAAAATTAATTATATGCACTGTTCACTTAAAATAAATAGTTGAATCCTTTTCTAAGATCTTCATTAACATACAAAAAATAAAACACTTAAATTTTGATATTAACTATTTTTTCAGGACAAAAATGATAATCTTCACAATCCGCTGAAAAGGCTGTCAGCTGAAAATGCAATTTCTGATATAAAATTATTCGCCTTCCCCGCTAAAATACTCATCATAGAGCCCATGCTGCCATATATCTTGGAAGAGTAGATTTCAAAGAATATTCCTGTTAAGTATTGTCGGAATAATCATAAAAGTAATAATTCTATGTAATTTTAAAGTGAGTGGTACTTATAAGTACCGTCGGTAGGTAAAGGGTTAAAATAATTTTTTGATCTTTTTTATTTCATTCCTTATTTTTAAATTTCTAGGTTTTTTTTTTATAACATTGTCATTTCATGCGTCTATTGCATATTTTATTGATATTTAAACATTTTTTTTATGAATTTGATCATGTCTTATTTCAGATTTCATACGTTCTTGCGTCTTTACACCTTTTGAAACCAAACTGAATCACTAGCACTAAGTAAAAAAAGTTCCTAAAGCTAAATTGCAAAGTAATCTGATTCAAACCTTTATAGAGGTTTGTTTGACCGAGATTGAGTTGTCATTGTCAGCATTGTTGAGTTGAGGATTAGAGTCCAGCGGCCACTTAAGACCTGTCATGAAGAGGGAGAGCACGTTAACTCTGTCGACACTCAAACATTTCACTGTATGGTGTGGAGGGGGAGAACGTTTCTACTCAAGCATCATAATAGTCACTTGAGTGTGGTTTGAAATTATGAGCCCCTTCGCCAATAATTCTGTTGCTTCGAAATGGGGTGTTAGTAAACAATCTCCCAAATTTTATGAAATGATTTTTAATGCATTAAGTTTTTAATGTACATATTTATTATTTTTCTACTTTTTAAAAAGAAATAAATGACAAACATAGATGTGGGAAATAAGTTGCAAGTGGCAATTTGAATTTATTTAATATTCCTTAGACAATTTTTAATATCAGTGTATCCCTATTAATTTATTTCATTTAAATTCAGCATTTACTTATATATACAAACAAGTAAAAGGTAATAAGACCCACCATGTAGAGGGGAGTGATGAATGTTAGCCCTTTTGTGGGCCATTTACTTCTTTTGAGTTTCTCACAGTTTTTTATTTTGTTAACAATTAAACAATAGTATAATAAAACTTCCCAAGGGACCATTCACCACCATAAAGAAAATTAAAATTAATGGTGATTATTTTTCATGAAAATCTCTCTGAAAAGCATGTTGCTATGCACATTGGTGCATCATATTCTGTACACATGTGGCAGGTATTCTTTTCTTGTGTCTGCTACATTTCCTACATCTTCTATAGTTGGAAACCATCTTTGGCAAATGATTTCTCTTACTGACTAAACGCACATAATCCGGAACTATTCACTTCTTTGCTTGGAAGGTAGCAAGACAGCCTTTCTTTTTTCTTGAGGAATGTCTGTTTGTTAGCCTCTTACTCGTCTTCCCATCGTTATAATAGCAAGGCCAATATTTTATAAAGGGTTTTGCGCTTCCCACAGGTGTATTTTGTAAGATCAAGTAGATGGGAATGATCTTGCAAAGGCCCATGAAAGGGTTAAATCTGTTGAGAATCAAAGTCTAAACCTTGGTGTGGTATCTTGAGTTAGGGGAAGAGGTTCCAGCTCAAATATTGTCCTGGTCACTTGATCATGGTTCAAAATTATGAGGTTCATCGCCAAGAAGAATAGTTCAGCTTGATATTGCAAAACATTAATATAACTCTTTCTCATTGACATTTAAAGAGTTAAGATAGGGGAAAAAAACTCGTCAAAAGATTTTAAAATTAAGTTCATTGATTACAAAAGTGTTCATTTTGTTTGAAATATTAATTGGTCATAATGTAAAGGTTTGCATCCATTTTTAATGTGCGTAGAAAGCTGTAGTTGCTGTTTAAATTTTTTAGTCACTTTAACTGTAACCTTCTTTAAATGACAGAATTGTGGATGTTCATTTTTATATAGTCCAACACGATGTTCTTAATATACCAGCTATGAAAGTCTGTGAGGTCCATTATGTGCAGTTGAAGTATTCTGATAAACAATTTGAAAGACTTTCCCCAAGATAGATTGATGTCAAGTATGCCTAATCGTAGTGAACAATACATTCACATGTATCAAGTTCACATCAGACCGTAACTATTCTGATACTATGACCAAATTAATTTTGAAACTAAAGCTATATATACAGTGGCACAAAAGGGGTCCGGACCCCAAAGCCCTTGATTTTTTTCTGATTGATTATAATTAGTATATAATATTGATAGTATATAATGCGTAAAATTTAATTATATATTTGTTATTAATGATCAATTTTATTAATTAATGCTAATTATTTATTCAATAATTAGTTTTTTACTGTGTTTTGTTCCTGAAAATGGACAAAATCAAAAATAGACATGATACAAGAATGGTGAGATTCTTGAAAAATTCCTGTTTGCACTACTGTATATATATATATATAAACTTTTACTACTAATATTCATAGGACATAACAATGATAAAATTGAATATAAATAGCTTTTGAATTTTAAAGGAATGAACAAATTGCACTAAATTCCAGTTTTCCTGAACCTCGTTTATGAAATATAATCCTCTATAAGTTTCCTTCTATCAAGAAAAAGATCTCTCTTCTTTGTGAATTGATTGTGATGGCTCTTTAGGATTTCATGAAGGCTATTGGTGATGTAATTCGAAATTTTGAGCCACTGTCAAGGAAGACACATGAATTAGCACACTACTTTTCATACTTCTAAATCAGATTTGTGCAAATACACCCATATTATACATAGATGAATGAAATTTAATGGTCATAGTCACGGATTCATAGCCGACAATCCATTTGCTTGAGCCTTAGTGCCACTGAAGACCTGCCGTTGTAGAGGGAGATGAAGCACATTAAATCTATCGAGACTCAAAGGAGTGGAAGGTGATGAGCTATGCCACCTCAGTTGTTGTCCATCCCTATCCGAACTTCCAAACCACGTTAACAGAAAGGACTTAAAGCCTGGACAGATTTAACATGTTAACTAGGGCTCAAACTTATGATTCGCCAGTCAAGAGTTTGTGACCATGTCCATTCGGCTACCGTAACCACAAAATGGTGATTTAAGAGAAAATTTCAGATCAAAATTACGTAGTATTTAAAGTAACATAGTTAAAATTAAACACTGAACGCACAATACAGAATACCATCACCGGCTCTGAAAATTATGAAGTATGAACAAGTGTCGATAAAAACTTTTAAAATATTAAGCCTCTGTGTCGTTTTTTTATTCCGTGGGGATACTTTAATGTCAAGTTTATATTAACAATTCATGTTTTTCTGCATAATGAGTTTATTTGAAGATCGAAAACCAAAATCTGCTAATGGAATCTCCTAAACTATGTTCCTAAACTATGCTCTTAACCGCAGACCTGAGAGAGAAGATTTAAATTATTACGAATCAAAAAGGTTTAAACAATAGAAAAAAAATCAATATTCTTAAAATACTTTTTTAAAACTGTTCGGGAATTTTATTCATCGAATAAAATGTTAAACATTTTTTTAATTTCTAATCTAAAAAATTAATATTAATATCTGTTTTTAAGATAAAGTACTAATGTAGCATAAATGCCCCCCCAAAATCTTAATTACATATGTAGATAAAAGTAATTAATTATAAATGAGATGATAGAATATTATGTATTTCCCTCTAATTATTTATTATGTGTAGTGTACAATATTACATGATTAAATTTCCCTTTGAAATGTCCTCCAGGGCTATTGTTATTCTTTTACAAGTTTTATATTTCACAAGTATAGCTCTGGCCGCTGTAGCTTAGTGGTCTAGGTATCGGATCGTGGCTGGCATGTCACGAGTTCGAGCCCATTACCACTAAAAACCCGCCGTGTAGGGGAGTGATGGACGTTAAATCTGTTAAGAGCTCAAACGTCCTCCGTTGGTGTGGTGTGGTAGTTAGGAGAGGGAGGTAGCAGCTTAGGTGTCGTCCACGTCACTTGATCATGGTTCAAAATTACGTGGTCCGTCGCTAAAAACCGTCATGTAGCTGAACGGTGCTACGTGAATATTCACTCACTCACAAGTATAGCGTTACTATAACCATTCCTTAAATGTTCACTTTTTAAATGGATTGACGGTGCATTCAATTCGAAACACTGTGAGATGTTTATTTCAAGTTTACCTGTCATCAGTGAAATGATGCTATTACTACCTTCAAGCTATTTTTAAACTAAAGAAGCCATCCAAAAATGATTACTCGCACAACGTTTTATACAAAGCAATGTGTTCATTATCAGCACAAGAGAGAAACACAAATTCAGTTTACAAGTGTAGTTTCAGGCCAGACAGTTTAGAAGTATTTTAAAATGGATGAAACGGTTAAGTGTCATATTTGTTGTAAAGAAAGCAAAAATAAATTTTAAAAAAAATAAGATTTCATATAATCTGCCATGTCTTCAAGTTAGACAGAAGCAACCCATCAAAAAAATGTTATAAAACTTTTGCTGAGACGGGTCACAGTGAAGTCTGATATTTTAAATCATAGTGGTCAAGGGCATTTGCGTTTTCAAGCCAATGGTAGACCTTATGATTTTAAAATTTGCAAAAAAAAGTTTCATTGGAAATGGAGACCTAAAAATTCACTTGCATATTCATACGAAAGAAAAGCCTTTTGTGAAATTTGCAACAATGTTTTCACTCAAAATAGGGATCTAAAAAGACATTTGGGTGTTCATAACAGTGAAATTCCGGGCAGGGCGTTCCTCAACTTAGTTATTTAAAAAACCATTTGCGCGTATTCATACTGAAAGAAAAGCCTTATGCTTGTGAAATTTGCAACAAGGCATTCTCTAACGTTGCAATTTGAAATCGCATATGTGTCTTCACATTAGTTAAATGTAGTTACACCCATCTCTCTCTGAATTTTTATTGTATTGCTGTAGAGATTATTGTATATTTATATTAGTTTTGTTGCAGTTAAAAAATGTTCAGTTTGTTCCTGTATAATGAATAGTGACATTTAGTGTGTTTTCTTTTCTTTCTTTTTTTTAGATACGCGCATACTCCGTATTTTAAGATATGACATAAAATCATTTGTAGAGATTCGTATTTTGCATGATTCAACTTTAAATTTCTTTGTTAAACTTTTTGTCCTATTTCTTCCATTTTAAATTTAAAATAGGGGACACATCTTGTATGATTCTACTGTGTATATGTTTCAGTTTTTGATGTGAAATTGTCCTTAAGAGTTTCTTTAATGGGAAAAATCCTTCAAACATGAGTTTATTTATAATGAGAAGAATTGTTGATGAACGTATTAAATCATATTTATCTTCTTATTAAAACGCTTAATATTCACATTTGAAGTATGAACTTAGTGATTGTTGTGACAATATGAAATTGCATAATCTTTTAATCGTATTTTAATGTAGTCTTTGTTTGAAGTGTTTGGTAAATAATGTATTTATTGTCTGGTATGCGTACTGAGCCAAATATATGCGATATATACATATTGTTACATTGATCGGGGCTCGAGGATTTTATGCAAATCATTCGGGAAGAACCAGACGGTTCTTCTGGAGCATTCGAAATTTATTGTCGAATAAACAATCCTCGAAACACGGAATACACAGTGAAATTTGCGGAATAAATCTCAGAAGGTCTTCGCTTCTTCAACAGAACTCAGACAAAATTATCAGTGAATGAATTTTGTATGTAAAAGATTATTCACAAGCACCACTCGTCCTATTCAACAGCCGTGCTAATTGCTTCTTCACGGTCAAGGCAAGACTAATCGCTAGTCAAAACAATACCGATTCATCCATTGGTCAAAATCATATTGACTGACTTTTCGGGGAGCATCTCTCTATTTATAGTCCTCGCGGATCTTTCTCAAAAGATCCGCTTGCGTCATATGTCTTGAAATCGTTGGGTTTCTCCTCAAATTTTCCAGAAGAATCTAGAGTAGCGATGGGGCCGCATGTGACCCTCCGTGTCTTTTTAAGTGGTCCGGCAATGGCTCATTGATCTGAGAAATTCACTTATTTAAGAAAAGTGTATAAAAAATTTGGTGGGAAATTCTTTGTCAAGAAATATATCAATTTTGCTTTTTGTTGTCAGTATCGTACGGGTACGAATTGATTTTCTATTTGGAACAGTTACGGTTAGTAATAACAGACAACAGTAGAATAAATTTTTAACTGTGTTTCGTATCTTGCAAACGAAAAATATTCGAAGAAAATAGATCGCTTCAAGACGATTGGGAAGTTGACTATTTTGTAGTGAAAACAAACAGGGATGAGTAATTGTTTGATTTGTCACTAAAATGCTGTATTTAAAAAATACCAATAAACAGGAATCATTCAATGACACTTTGCCTCGAAGATCTCTTTCAAGAGGTGATAAATAGGATTTTTCTTGAATAATCCTTACAACAGCAACAAAGTGTTTTGTCAGTGGTAATATCACAGCGGTAACAAAGTTACAATGAAGTTTGTTACATTATTAGTAATCATATGAAACCCTTTACTGATGCATAAATTGTGAATAAGTGTTTCTTAAATGACTTTAATTTAGTGTTAGTAACAAAAATTTTAAAAAATAATTCAAAAAAGCAAAACAGGAATTATAATATTATGACCAATTTTCCACATTTTAAATTTCCAATGTTATCTTGGTCTTGAAGTATTTCTCCTCCCCCTCCCTCATTTATCCTCATGTTGCGGCCCGCGTGAAATGGCTGACATATGTAAGCGGCCCAGCAGAAAAAAAGGTTGAGTACCCCTGATCTAGAGGGTCCCGAACTCGCCAACTTGGTCGCCAGCAATGATGCCAGCTTGGCTTTATCGCCAAGTTTCCATGAAATCGATACTATGACGTAAGGGTGCGAATATTACAATTTTAACATAAAATAAATATAGTATAGAGTAATATAAATGCATTGCACATCCAATTACAAATTATTTACTCAAAATTCGGTACAATATACAGAAAAGAATTGTTCCTCATAAGATATTATCAAAATTTACTCTTATGGGGGAGCTTTTTTGTCAATAGTATGTCTTTATGATGCTATTAGAGAACGTTGTGTTTCATTTTTAAAATATTGAATAAAGGTGAAGAAATATTTTTATCAGAGAAGTTTTTTTTCTTAAATTTTTAGCACCGCAATTTAGATGAGGTTTTTTACAAGTAGTTGAAATGGTATTGTTTCGTGAATGGAATATCTGTAGAATTACTAAATGGGGGAAAAAATTATTCCTTTTATGGGTTTTTATTAATAAAAGTAAAAAAGGGAAGTTAATTTGAATTCTCTTGAAAATCTACTGTCAGGAAAAGAATTACTGTGTATGCCATAGAAAAAGAAGATACTTCATTCTGTGTTAATTAATCTTTTAATGTTTAATTATTATACAATGCAATTTCGACTTTTTAGCCTCCTAAATGTTGTAGGTGTTATTGAATTTTTCGTTAACTTCAGGTTTAAGGGCTTTTGTCCCTCCTAAAACGGTATTTAAATCTATATCTTTTCAGTTTTTTTTTATATATTTTTTAAATTTATTTTTATTTATTTTTTTGGTGGATGAAAGGAGAATGCTTGGGAAAAGAAAGATTTATGAAATGCAATTATAAATTGATCAAACCAAAAATTAATACACTGACTTATTAGTTTTTAACAGAAATGATTACAAGTCTTCAAACGATCAATTACATGACTTTTAACAGCCAAAATCGTATAGAAAATTAAACTCTTAAATTAAATTAAATTAATAAATTACGTGTAAATAATTAACTACTACATTAAATAAACTACTCCTTATGACGTCTTTTTTTTTATATTATAATGTTGCTATGAAAAAAATTGTGTGTGTGTTACATATTAATTTATGTCGTGGTTTTTAGTGAAACAAACTAAAAACCGAAGATCTACACATTCAAGTTTTGTCATTCTAAATTCATATAATTTTTTTGTAAGTTCTTCATTTTATTTTGACTATCCTTTTATGAATAGGTGTGCACTCACTGTTTCTGTAATTCGATTAACCCCTTGCTTTTCGCTCCCGTCAATATCACGGGGTGAAATTTCCCTCGTAATTTCCTTTTATCTCGTGCCCGTGATATTTCCGAGCTGGTGCAGGGACAGCAAATTTTAAGAGCGGCATTTGGATCGAATTTGGAAAATATTTTTTTACAGTACTAAAAAATTGATATATTTTCTGAAATATTATTTGGTGTGAATTTGGTATTTCATTTAACGTATTTTATACTATGTATGTTTAATGTCAGTTTTCTTTTCTATTATAACTTGAAGGGTTCGAGGTGGAAGTATATGTTAAATCATGAAATTTAATATGTTTAGACATCTTTTTTACTAGTAACTTTCTCCCCATCCAGAAGTGTGGTGACATCGAACATTCCTTTCACCCATACAATGTCTGGTGTCAGCTATCCAAAAAGGGACAAGGGTGATAAGAATTTTTTGTAAAAAGTGAGACACAGGAGAGAGAGATGTTTTTAGTCTTGGGTGTAGTTAAGTAACTATAAATTAAAAAAAAATACTTGGATTCCCCCATCAGTAGACTCTTTTTCAAAGAAATTGGCCTGCTGAAACGAGCGATTTCTACACTTACATTTTACTCGTTTGAAATAATAGGTAATTAAATCCTTAATTTCGAATTATTTTGTATTTTTTAAGAATATATATATATATATATATATAATTATAACTTTTTGCTTTAGAGAGGGGCGGCTTTTTTCATTTTTGTCCGGGGCGACAAAACTGCTAGAGCCGGCCTTGGCTGGAGTGTTCAAAAGTAACGCGCTAAAAAGATTAAAACTATCTATTTCTTATGTCCGGAGTCATGTTTATATCTCACCAGATGGCAGTACCAGATTATTAGTAACATGTTTAGAGATATTTTATTTTATACCAGATGTTAGCACAATTAAACATATATTAGCGATATGTTTCTGTAACCTTTGCTCAGTTGCTTAGTTCCTCTTTTCGTGAATACACGCGGATTGCGTTCTGTGATAAAATACATATATTTTTTAATATTGTATTCATCATGGAGTTAGTCAGGAAGTGAATCGGATGCTACTTTAACTATTAATGCATCTGAGATTGATTCTCAAATAGCTGATTGTTTTGAAAGTTCGGTTAGTGAATCTGAGAGCAGTGATGATGGATCTGTACTGTTACGTGTGATGTTGGCTTTTTTTATCCCATGCTTTGAAATTTATCTCACAAGAAAAAATTATTTTTGTGTTCTTAAGTGTTAAGTGTTCTTATGTGTTAAGTGTAATAAAATTCTCCTTTAATGCTTATAACACATGTTTTTTAAAAATTTTTCCTTTGCCGGTAAACCAACATTCAGTCGTAATACCCCTAAATGTTGGCTTTTTTTAAAAAAAAAATAATTTTTGTATTTCAAGCTAAAAATATACCCAAAATTTAAAAATAAATACATTTATTGAACATACATTTAGTTTTACGTAATTCTCCTGAATAAAAAAAAAAAAAATAAGCACTTTTATGACCGTTAAGTGGTTAAGTAAATCACACATCAACATTTGTTTACGGTTATGAATTTCAAAAATAAGACAAATGAGACATTTTCATTTAAGTTTTGGTGTTTTATTAACGACGTACTATAAAGCAACACGAGGACTATTGGTAACTTATCTCACAATTTTGACCATGGTTGAGAAATGATGACAACATTTGAGCTGGCACCCTCTCCGATCTTCCACAGTACGTCCGACAGGTTTTCGTCGGGCAATCCACACCACAGCTCTGCAGGTCCACTAGGGTTGAAAATTTAGAAACGCCGGAAACGAATTCGTGACCAGGACCACTAACTACCGTGGCTATGAAATGGTAACTTGAGAGAGACTTTTGGATCAAAACGATCAAAACATGCAGCCTAAAAAGTAACATAGTTTAAATGAATTCAAAGCTGAATGCACAATAAGGAATTATGATCATTGACCTGGAAATTTAGAAATTTAATGAACATGTCTGACCTATTTTCTATGCCTTGGAATACTTGAATATTGTGTTTCTATTAATGCGAGACAATTTCCTTTTTTCCACAGAATAAGTTTATTTTAAAATCGCAAAAATTGTGAATAGAATCTCCTACACTATGAGCAAATGACAAATACCACTTTTCCAGCAAATCTGACCGAATAGGTGGGAATTGAAAAGCTTAAATGGAAGAAAATGAACTTTCGATACTCTTCGACTCAAACTATGTTCTAAAATGGGATAATAGCCTTAGTTGCTCCAAATCCCACATAAAGATATTAACTGTAACTATTAACTATGTTCGAAAATGTTATCCCTCCAAAAAAATTTTCCGATTCTTAACTGAACTTTGTTTTTAATACTGAAAAAAAAATAATGTATTGATCTAGTTTCAAGACAAAACCACTTTTATAACATAAATGTCAAAGTGAGTTAAATATAATATATATATATATATATATATATATAGATTTGAAGCTGTGCCTAAATTTTTACATTAGTTATATCGATCTGCAATGGAACAATATAACATGATTAAATTTCCCTTTGAAGTGTCCTCAAGAACATTTTTCACACTTTTAGAAGTTCACATCTATATCTTTGTATTAAATCATTAAAAATTTACTTTTAAATAGATTGTTGGTGGTGGTTGCATTTATTTGAAATATTTCTAGATATTTATTTCAAGTTTACCAGACTTACAGAAAAATGATGTGATTGCTACCTGGAAGCCATTTTCAAAACTGAAGACGCTCTCCAAAAAAGATTAAGTAACGTTAAATATGAAACAATGTGTTCACTTTCTGCATATGTTTATCAAGAGAGAAACAATTTTGCTACGTGTGTAGTTTTTTGCCAGAAAATTTAAAAGTATTTCAAAAAATGGATGAAATGGGTCAATGTTATATTTGTAGTGAAGAACGCAAAACAAATAAATCTTCAAAAAATCAGCCATGTCTTCATATTAGGCTGGAACAATCTTTTAAAAAATGCGGTAAGACTTTTATCGAAGAAGACACAGGGAAGTTGGATGTATTAAATCATAGTGGACAAAAGTTCTTCAATGCTCATGCTGAAAGAAGCAAATTAAAAAGACATTTGCGCATTCATACCAACGAAAGACATTACACTTGTGAAATTCGCAACAAATGTTTCACTGAAAATGGAAATCTAAGAAACAATTTGTGTATTCATAACCATGAAAAGCCTTACGTTTGTGAAATTTGCAAAACGTCTTTCACTCAACTTAGTCATTTGAAAAACCATTTGCTTATTCATACTAAAGAAAAGCCTTATGTTTGTGATATTTGCAAGAAGGCTTTCACTCAAAGAAGTTGTTTAATACAGCATTTACGTATTCATACTGAAGAAAAGCCTTATGTTTGTAAAATTTGCAACAAGGCTCACACTCAACTTGGTAATTTGAAAAGACATATGCGTACTCATACAAATGAAAAGCCTAATGTGTGTGAAATTTGCAAAAGACTTTTTCTGACAGAAGTAGCTTGGAGGCACTTGGTATTCATACTAAAGAAAAGCCTTATACTTGCGATATTTGCGAGAGAGCTTTCGCTGAAAGATGTAAGTTAAAAAGGCATTTGCGTGTTCATACTAAAAAGGATTTCTAGGTTTAATAAATTTGCAAGAATTGTTTCTCTCAAGATTACATTTTAAAAAGGCATATGCTTCTTAATACTACTTAAATGTACATATATCTTTGAATTTTTATGTTATAAGTTTTAGACTACTGTGCATATTAGCTTTGGAGTAGTTAAAAAGTTATGTTTGTATCTGCATTATCAACATTGATATTTCTTTTACATATGTATTTTTTCTTAGACATTTAGTGATACATACTTTTAAGGCATTAAATAAAATCATTGGTAGACATTTCAATTTTGTATACCGTAAAATCCGGCGTATAACTATACTTTCTTCTCTTATTAACCTATACTTTCAAGATACATTCTTTAATTTTTCGGTATATTCGCCCATAAAAACGTGAACCCCCTTTTTCACGGCAAAAACCTGAAATGTACATGAGCAATGTTTTGATGTCAATTATTCGAGGTATTATTCCAAACCTTAGAAAAAATAGTATACTTCTACAACTACAACCGTTTAATTTCATAAGGAATGTCTTCTCTCTCTCTCTCTCTCATTTCTTTTAAATAAACAATATTTGAATACATGTAGAAGTCTACACTTTCCTATGCTCATCTCTCTCTCTCTCTCTTTTTTTTTTAAGCATATTAAGTTGAAGGAATTTGGAGTACTTGTTTCCCGTAGGGAAACTTAACATCCTATCTGGATGACTGTGAGTTGCATTAGTCCATTGCTGCATTTAATGATAATAATAATTTAGATATAAGTTAACACTGTTAAAAAAATTTACATTAGAATGAAGAAATTTAAAATTAATGGTGAAAAAATATGAAAGTTTAGGTGTGAAATGTGGTGTAATAAACTTTATTTCAGTTATGTATGTGTTGGATGTGTTTAGTGGCATGAATGATTAAATGTCAGCTGTGGACTGGCACGGCAAGTCTGAACACAGAGCGGCCGACTTGATTCTTTTTTAAAGCTCTCATTTTTATACCTGGCGTATAACACTCGCCCATAAATTTAAATCTTATTTTTTGTGTTAAAAGAGAGTGCGCGTAATAAGCCGGATTTTACGGTAATTTTTTTGTTAACCCCTGTTTATCTTATAAATCTTTTTAAGTACATTTTAAATAGGGAACATTTCTTGTATGATTCTTCTGTGTATGCGTTTCATTTTTTGAATGTTAATTTGTATCTAAATCTTTTGTTAATAAGAAAATTCTTTGAAATATATGTGTTGATCCCATTCATGAAAAAAATTCTTGTTAAACGTATTAAAGCATTTTGTTTTTTATTTAGACTAAAATTTTTGATTATATCTGCTTAATAAAATATATATGGCGTTCGTTTATTTCAAGTCTATGTGTATTTTCTCTAAATACGATATTAAATTCTAAATATCCGCAAATTTAATTGTCAAAGAAATGAGAATGCTTGAGAATTTGTTTTCTCGCACTGCAGAACCTATTTTGACAATGATTTGTTGACAATGTAATTTTATTTCCGTTGTCTTTTGTTTTAATGAAATTGATCAAAGGTAAGTACCTTAATTTAATGTCATTGGAAAGGCACCTGAGAAATGTAATTATTGATAGATCAAATCAAGTGGTTATATAATTAATGTACTCGCTCATTAGATTTTAACAGAAAATTTAATTATTACAATTCTTCAGACTTTTAAGACTATGACTTTTATTAACCTAAATTGGATGGAGAATTATGTAATGTTAAATTATTGAACTATATGAGACACTCCTACAATGTTTTTTTTTTAATTTTTAAAATTAATACACAATAAAAATGTTAATTTTATGTAAATTTATTTGCTCGTTCGTGGTTTGTAGAGTAACGAGTTAGAAACCCGAAGGATAACATATTCAGAGTTTGTCATTCTAAATCTGTTTTATTTACGCCCTTTCACTTGTATGTAACAGAATCTTTGAATTCAATTTTTACCCACTTTAAAAGGTCAGATTATTTCGAAATTTTAGCTCACTTGTCTAGGACCGATGACATTACAATAATTTAATAATATTGTTTCATTAGAATTGTTCATAAAAAAAAATATTTATTGTTCATTAGAGGTGGAGTAGCATTTTAAAATCACTTAAGTTTTAAAAAATTAAATTGTTATCTTTTTATGAAATTTTGAGCACGAAATCTACACTGCTGGCCACCGTAAATGCAACACCAAGAAAGACAAGAGACAGCACAACTAAATTTATTTTGTAGATAACATGTTGACCAAGTATCAAATGATTAAACTTATAGACTTCTGTAAAGTGTGGCTCCTGCCAGAGTAGCCGCCATTGTTGGTGATCACCGCTGCCACACACCTCGGCATTGATTCAAAGGGACTTTGGATGTGTTCTTGGGGTACAGCAGACTAAGCAGCTTCCACACGTGGCCAAAGTTGATCTGGTGTGGCAGCTGGGGGTGTAATCTGGGTCAATCGTTGAGCAACCATGAACCACATGTTTTCTATTGGCGAAAGATCCGGAGTGCGAGCCGGCCAGGGAAGCAGTTCAATCTGGTGATCGACGAAGAACCTTTGGACAATGCGTGGTCGGGCATTATCCTGTTGAAATATGGCTGTGGCCAAGCCCTGAAGGTAAGGAAGGACAACTGACTCCAACATGTCAGTGATCTAGCGCTGGCTATTTAAAGTACCGGCAATGCGCACTAGAGGAGCGCGAAAGTGATATCCAATACCGCCCCATACCATAATACCCGGTGCAGGACCATCGTGGCGATGCATAACGCAGCTGTTCATCCTCTCTCCACGGTGTCTTCACACTCGAATCCGACCATCGTGGTGTTGTAGACAGATGCGTGACTCGTCAGTAAAGACAACTTCCTTCCGTTCTGCCACCCATATCCTTCTTTCATCGCATCATTGGCGGCGGAGACGTCTGTGGTTCTGCGTCAAGGGTAGACCAAGCAATGGACGTCTTGCGGACAGACCACTCTGCTGTAAACGGCATCGAATGGTACGCGTAGACTCTGAATGATGCGTTACAGACTCAAATGTGCTGTGCTATGGTTCGTGATGTGACTGAGCGATCCGTCACTGCCATGCGCACGATTTGCTTGTCCTCACGTGAAGTGGTGTACTGAGGTGGATGCGATCGACCAAGTCGGTCCGTCATACCCTCCTGCATCCAGCGGTCACATATCCGCATTACAGTTGTTTGTTTTCGTCCAACACGACTACCGATTTCCCTGAAATGTAATTCACAATCTCAGTAGGCTACTATCCTTCCTCTGTCGATCTCGGATACTTGATCAAAAGCTGATCGCTGTTTTCTTTGAGACATAACTGATCGTTTTTGAAAACCACAAGAAAACACAATTGCCGAACTTGAAATCGTCGAAATCTCCAAGCCTTAAATAGCGCTTTGGGTGGCGCCACAGGCGTGCGTGATGTGTGTCTGCGCTGAAATTCTAATCATTTGCATATCTCACCTCCGCTAATGCATGTTGTAAATTTCATGTTATTTGCATGCTTCCTTCAGAGTGTTGCATTTACGGTGGCCAACAGTGTATTTAACATACACATATACATAGGAAGCAACCAAAAAAATTATAAAAATCATCAATTAAAAAAATTTTGTGAAAATCGTAGCATGTCCCCTTTAAACAATTTGCATAAACAAAATTTGGGAAATCGAATTTTCTCTGAAAGAAATGGGTTTGACACATTAGAGAAGTACACACTAAATGAGTTTACAAAAATTTTAAATGATATTCACGCAATATAAATAGCTCTTTATCTTAAGGGGACATTTTTTTTTGCCCAAAATTATCCAAAAAATGTACTTTTTTTATTGCATATAACAAAGTATAATACTTAAAAGAATGCGAAAGTCGAAGAATTCTATTTTACAGTGTTATACTATTTTTTTATTTTATAATTGAAGAGAACACAACCCCCACACACATATTCGCCTTTTATAAGTACACTCTACGTGCTATGAAGAGTGCTTAAAAACCTTTAAAAAATTTCTCTCATACTTATAAAAAAATTTCATGCGTGTAAATACTTTTCAAACGGTTGAGGATTTTATGTATGAGTGCATATATATATATATGCGCACACAATTTGAAGCATGGTGTAAGATTAAGTTTTACATTGCAATGGAGACAGAGATAATATCTGTTTAGTTGGATTATTTCAATTCCTACTATTAGCTCACTCTCTCTATATATTTATTTATCTTCAAATTTTCAATCATTAATAAAATACTTTCTATTCATCCAATCAAGTTCAAATAAATTTTTTTAAACTTCTAGTGGATGACACTTGAGGTTAATACAGTTTTTTTTAAATATTAATTTGTTAATTAATTTTAAATTTATTCTGGGTTATTTCCCCTCTTAGTTACAATTAGCTGCAACAGATGGCGCCTGTGCGTTTTTGTAGGAATTAACGGTAAAAAAATTTTTTTCATATTATTTTTCCATTTTTATTTTCTCTCACAATGGGCTCATCTTCTTTAGAGGAGTACAGGTGTCACAATTGCGAGGTGCCCTATTGAGCCCGGGTCTTGCAATTCAACCAGGACTTAAATCCCTCGAAATTCCAGCCATAAATGCAAGACAATAACCGAAGGGAAGGGAGCTATCGTGGCCATTAAGACAACTAAAGTTACTAATCTTACTTAAGCAAAAGCAAATGACCTTACTTAAAGTGATTCTTTAATAAACCAAAGTATATATTAGTATGCAGGAATAATGAAACATGATCATTCGACACTGATCCATGAAATCTAAATACAGAAAGTAAGCGTTTGCAATCTTACCAAATAATTTCAGATCATAATTTTATTTCTTATCAGACAAATAATTTTTTTGTTGTTGCATTTTGCTTTGTAGGAAAAAATATTGAATTTAGAAGCAGATTTCATATAATTAATTCCTGAAAGAAGAATATCAAATCCTATAATATTCTCCTTTCAGAGTTTCTAATTTAATATCAAATGTGTATAATTTAATCCATATTTGAGAATGTATGTCCAAGCATTCCAATTTCTCTTTCTTTAACAATTAGTTTCCTTTTCTGTTATTGTAAAAATTATTTATATTTTTAAAATAAAAAAAAGATCGCTATTTAAGAAAATTAAGCTTAGCAATTAATTACGCAATCCCATATAACTAACTAAATATCTGTGAAACATTTCACATCACAAATCGTATTACTTAATTAATTTCGAATTAATTAGAAATGTTTTTAATGAAAAATTTATGCAAAGAAAAAAATAAGTTAGCATATGAATCCATAAGTGGACATAAATAACATGGAACATGAGTTCCTGACTGTGACCCCACGACACTGCGGCTACTGATTTTAAAATTGAAGCCCAATATATTTGCAACTTTTACTTTTTGTATTCATAGGGTATAACAGTTGTATGTTTGGAAATAGAAACTAGTGGAATTTCAAAGGAACAAACAAATATTGCACTTGCCCTTTTCTCATTCTAAGTCTCCTGTATAGAAGAATATAATTCTGTAAGATATCTAATATTCTATCAAGAAGTGATTTCAGTTCACCAACTTTTACAAATAGTATTCATTGGGCAGAAGAATTGTAAGTACTTGTGTACTACCACTCCCATGCCAACTTTATACATAAATCGGCAAACTGGGAACCTCGACTTGGCACGTCTGAAAAAAAGTACGGATTCAAATGTTTCTTTGCTTACAATTTTTTGAAATCGTCTATAAAACTGAAGCATAATTCACCACGTGCCCTTTAAACGAAAGGACTTTTGTAAACTGAACATTTATTTACTTTTTTTCACTAGTCGCGCACTCACTGTTTCTTTATATCAATCAAATAATGGTGGTATTCTTAATCGCGAGTTAACCTCGAATTATCCCCGAACCGGAGGTAACTCCGCAGTTGAGAATAATGATGTTTCGCGCACACACACACACACACACAAAACATTATTCTCAACTGCGGATCGCAACAAATCCCCGGATTATTCATCCAAAGGTAACCCGCCGATTTCGAAGGGTAACTCGCGGATTTGTAAACAAATATGGACGACCGATTCGATTTTTTTCTGCTTCAGGATTTAGAAACATTGGTAAGTATAGAAAGAAGGCCAGGGTTTTCGTTCCTTAACATAGGAACAACATGAAAATCAGAAGTCATTGAAATCAGTAGTCAAGCAATCCTGTGCTTTTTCTTATTGTAAACTGTGCTGCTTATCTTGCAATGAATAACATCTTGTATTTTTCAATAAGATTCTACCAGAGAAATATTACTTTTATTTGACGTAGTAGCCATGAGAAGGGGAAATAGCTGTGAATCGAACATCTTGCCTCAAGATACTACATCAATATACCACGTGATTATCAGTGTCCAATCACAACGAGTTTAACATCTTGCGAACGCTGAACTCGCGGATCTGGTAATCGTCAGTTCGAGAATAAGCAACGGGAATTACCCGGGAGTTATCGGCGAGTGAGGGTTACCCAATCCGCGAGTTATCTTTTCAATAACTCGCGATTGAGAATACAACCGTAAATCACACATCAAAATTAATAAATGGTTATTTAAGTTTAAATGTTTTAATAACGTCGTAGTTTCAGCAACACGAGGGCTTTTGGTAACGGATCTCAACATTTTGAACCTTGGTCAAGTGTAAAGGACGACATCTGAGCTAGTAACCCCTCTGCGAACTTCCAAACCTTGTTAATGTTAAGCCTCGAAAAGTTTAACGTGCACCAGAGCTCATCTACAGGGAGAGTCTTCAGCGGCACTAAGAATCGAACTCATGACTCACCGGAAACAAGTTCGGTACCAGGACCACTAAGTTACTGCCGCCAAGTAATTTAAGAGATGCTTGTAGATCACAAAAACATGCTGCCTAAAAAGTAGCATTGTTTAAATTAAATTTAAACTGAACGCACAGTAAGGTATAATGTCAACGGGCGAGGAAATTCTGAAATATGAACAAGTTTCGCTGAAATCATTTAAGATATTGAACCTCTTTAACCTATTTCTACGAACGTTAGACGATGTCCATTTTTCCTCATGGTAAGTTTATTAAAATTTTTTATTTCTAATGGCAAATTATGAACAGTTGTAGTAGAGAACAAGTATAAAGAAAATATCCCCCCAAAAAAAAGCTGAAACAGAGTTCAATATTCACCGGCTGGTCGCTGACCTTCTGTACCCAAGGTTGCGGGTCGACCCCGGCCCAAGTCGGTGGATTTTCCTGATGCAGAAAATCGACAATGGCCACGTCGTATGATTATACGGCATGAAAAAGATCTCTTGAGTGTCCGTTTGGCTTGGATGCTCTTGCCAAAATTAAAATTCCTAAGTACAAAGTTCGTAGTGGCAGAGCTCATGTGCCTTCAAAATTACTTGCGGTAATTGGTATCGCCTAAATAATGCCGCACTAAAAAGTGATACCAGCTCCTGGGGAATGTACTGTCTGCAAAGGTAGAAATACCAATACGCAGTCCCATTGCAGGGAAAAAAACAAAATCCAATGTATCTCTAGCCTCCCAATAGCTCGGTGAGAAACGTCTTGCGCATAGCAGAACAGTGTAAAAGTGTGTGGAGTCCATAACCTCTCCAGAGCTGAACGGAGTGCATATCGAAGAAGGTTCAACTTGGAGTCTATACAGACGGTTTCGCAGGCAGTCATGTCCGGTGGCTAGGCTGAAATTCAGCGACCACTCTACGCCTTGGACCATTACGCAAATTAAGGATAGCATTCTTCCAAGACTTATGGGAAACACGGTTATAGGGTCTCTTCCTGAGCACGGGCTTTGATAGATGTGTTTTAATAAGTTTTTTAATAGAATGAAGGGACATAGAACGCGCGCGCGAGAAATTTTCTGCATAATGAAAGCACCCTTTTTAGCCAGAAAATCAGCTTTCTCGTTACCTGTAACTTCACAGTAGGAAGGAACCCACTGAAGGACTATAGTTTTCTCAAGTGATTCCAGATTTTTGGTGATGATAAACAGTCCAATATGTCCTGTGTCATGGGTTTAAGTTTATTTTAGAAGTGCGGCGTAAATCTATCTCCTCGTGGTTCACCTGGAAACACTTTATACTGGCTAAAACATCTACAACTTGCATTATGTCTCACTATCTAATCAGTTTATTTAAAAATTGAAATAACAAAATCTGTAAATGGAATCTACTAAACCAGGGGTGTCCAACACGCGGGCCCGCCAGTACGTATGTTGCGGCCCGCCGACTCTTTTTAAAAAATTTTTAAATATCAGGTTTTTAAAGTTTTTTCATTTTGAAATTTATTTAAGGGGAAATTTATATATATACAACTGCAATGTATTTTTTTGCCTGTTAATTGTTCTTGTTTTAAAATAAATTCTTTTTGATAATAGAAATGTTCTTTAGATTAAAATAGATTTATATTATATCAAACAGTTACGTTTGATTTTACTATAATAAATTACTTTTTAATAAATTCCGAATTGCATTATATATATCCTTTACTATGGATGGTACATGATTCTGTGTGTGTGCGACTTTCATTTCTCATCCTCTTTTTCTGTTATGAGTGCCCAAAAAGCAAGGGGCAGTCAGAGATGTTTTTTAAGGAGATGGTAGACCTTCAAAATCTCAAAATATGGTCAAAATTGTGATTTTTATTTTTTATACTAATAATATTCCATATATTTCACAGAATGATTCTATCAAAGAATTTTTTCATTTTGATGAATATTTACTGAGTTATGAGTGATCTATGAATTAAACATGGCACCATCGACCATTTAAATGGGTGTGGCACCTGTCATTTGAACGTAAACAAGAACTATTGGTATTTAGTTTTTAGCATATGCTTAGCCCGCTTATTATTTTTTCATCACACATTTTTGAGGAAAGATGCCAATAGAAACTTCAACTTCTACTTGTGCATTGTTTGTTTACATCGTGTTAGCGCGCTTGTTTCATAGCTGTTATAACACAGCATATTTATTCGTTTTGGACGTAATTTTTCTTTTTTTGGATTGAACACTCGACTAAAATTTTTCTTGATAAATTAATTTAGTATTTGTACAATGCACAGAATTAGTTCTCAATATCATGTGCCAAAAGCAAGGCCATCAAAACGTAAAATGCATGCTTTGATAAAGCAAATAAGAGATGGGCCTCAGGACAATTAGAACTGGAGCATCCAAGTTTTCATGGCAATGACCCTAATGCAAGGTCATGCATCCTCTAATTATAAATAATGCAGATATAAATACTTGCACATTAAATTCTAATGAACTGAATGCAGCAACAGAAAGAAAGCTGTCTCTTCTGTCACACACTTCTGTAGAACATTTGGCAAATGAACAAGAGGGATAGAAGTTATGTATTAGTTCATATAAACTTATGGAGGAATTTACTGTCGACTGTAAAGTGACCTAAATGTGATATGAATGATTTAAATATAAAAACAACGCAGTTTAAAAGGCATCAAAAAT
>BMAV01008136.1:0-17831 GCA_019973955.1 Trichonephila inaurata madagascariensis | reverse complement strand
TTTGGGTAATTTTTAAATTTTGGCGGAATTTTTTTTTTTGGGTTTTTTAGCTGTTGGTTTGGTTTTTAAAATTCTGGGAACGGGTTGGGGTTTAAAATGAAGCACTTCTGAAGGGAATTTTTGTTTTTTTTTTTAAAACAAAGTAAATTTTAACTGAGATTACACATAATCAGAAATGAGGAACAAACAATTCTTCGCCTTTTTCGTTCTGGTGATTTTTTTAAGGGACTAATATTTTGATGGATTTAGAGCTGGGAATTCCTTTGGTTGTTGTTTAGCGTGGGTGTTGGCTTTGTGTTATTTAAAAATATCTGTGGAACGCTGTTGTTGGTTGTCAAATGAAAGGCACTTCCCGGAAGAATATTTCAGTTTTTCTTTTTTTTAAATTAAACTTTAAAGTAGAGTTATAATTGAGAAAATGAAACACAATATGAGGATACAATGTAGAATGATTATAATTATCCGTCCCTTATTTCTAAATTTTTAAACTTAAAGACTTCGCAATTTAGGAAAAACTAGTAATATATATATATAAAAAAAATTAAGTCAATTCCTACTTAGGTCAACAAAGAAAAAATTTATTTTAGTTACTTTTTATTAATTAGTTACAATTAATATAAATATGTATACATACATATGACAGAATCACAATATTAAATGGCAAAATAGAAAGCGATTTTCCCCGCAATTTTCCATTTTCCTTTCTATATAAGGTATTGGATTATTATTTTTGTTTGTTTGTTACTATTTATTCATTAATTAAATTTAATTATTCTAATAAAATAGTATATATAGTAAAAAAAAAAGAAATAACGTTCTCAGAAGTTAGGTCACCCCAGGTGGGATTCGAACCCACGTTTTTTGCATTAGAAGTTCAACGCGCTATCCATTGCACTACAGGGACACAACGAACGATTTTCCTTCCTATATATGCTGTTGAACTATTATTTTTGTTACTATTTATTCATTTTTTAATTGAATTAATGAATTAATGTTTGAAAAACTGTATTAACATCAAGTGTCATCCACTACAAGTTTAAAAAAATGTATTTGAACTTCAATGGATGAATAGAAAGTATTTTATTAACAATTGAAAATTTAAACAAGATATATATTTATATAAATATATATACGGAGAGAGTGAACTAACAGTAGGAATTGAAAAAGGAAGTTTTCATAAACCTAGTCCTGGAAAAAAATGTTGAACTAGTTTAAAGCTTTGGTTGTATTTTAATATTTTTTCTCTTTGTGTTAAAAGCAATCTAACATTTCTGAGTCTGTATTTACGCACATTGCAATAATAATATTGTAAGCGCTCAATTTTCGAAAAATAGGGAGGTTTAAAATTGATTTTTTTCTTTGAAAAATAAGACTAGACCATTTGTAAGGCTGTACCGATTTTTACTATGTTTAAAAAATCAAATGTATTTAAAAACTGTTTTTATATAAAATCAAATTTTTTAAAATCTAAACTAAATAATAAAAACAAAATGATTATCATTTTAGTCCTTCATTTCCAAAAAAAAAAAAATGAAATTAGTATGATTTTAAATATGTTTAGGAATAAATGAATGATATTTACAACAGTTTGTAATAAATATTAATGTGAAAATTGCGTCTATTTTTTAGAACATAAATGTCGAATTCGGCATCTGATCTGCGATATGCAGTGAAAATCCTTTAACACGTAATTGAGGGGGACTCAAATATTTTTTCGTGTTAAAGAATATTGCAATTACAATTGCGAAAAAAAAACGCATTATAAATACAACAAAATTAAGTTTATTAGAGCACATTTTATTAATATAGATATATATGTATATACGCACATGCATGTAATAAAAATCACACACAATGAAACAAAAACATTTATAAGAACTTAAGGTATCTGTGATTACGTTCGGAACCGTGATTTTGCAAAAGCGTATAAATGGATAATATTTTAATATTTAGTGTCACTTAGATTAGAAAATGTATATAAAATTCTTTTTAGAATATTATTACAATAAAAAGTTATTTAAGAGTGCAATTTTTTGACAAAAAATGAACATATATATAGAATGACCCATTTTCAAAATATTCTCCTTTTGTGAAAAATGCTTCTATTATAATAATATTTTGCCTGTAAGACCTCTGCACAGAGGCTCAACTAGAATTTTTGAAATATATAACTTATAAGCGGATTTATCCATGTTTTACGACGACAGAGGGGGAAAATTTTAAGAAAAAAAACGCTGATAATTATTTTAATTGGTGGTAACTCTGAAAATAATGTGAATTTTTTAAAAAAATAGTTCAGACTCTCTGGAGAAGTCTTTACTTTATTATAAGCAAAATATTATTTTAGAAGCATTTTTTATAAAAGGAGAACATTTTGAAAAAAAAAAAGGTTATTCTAAGTTAATATTTTGCTCAAATATTGTATTTAAATAATTTTTTTATCAAAATGTCCTTAAAATAAATTATACATGTATTCTAACCTAAGTGACACTAATCAATTTATGTACTTTTTTAAAATCACGGCTCCGAACGTAGTCGGATACCTTAATGAAATTTAATACAAAAATTTCAAGTTGTTTTGAAAAAAAAAAAAAAAACATTTATCGAGTTTTTGGAAAATAATCTGATATTTTTCTTTGCATTGTCTTTTTTAGTATCAAATTGTCCACAAATTGTTTGATGTCGTCCATTTTGGTATTCATTACACTAATGAAAAATACGGCTAAATAACTGCACATACTTTTTTTCATGATGTTTCTCATTTCGGATGTTTTTGTGTGGCGTTTGTAGAGGTGCAGGGTGAAAGTAGATTAGATAAACAAAATTGGCTCGTGTCATTGGTTATATATATATTCCGAGGGTATTTCAATGCCAAGTTAGACTCCTTTCTAAGAAACATGTGAAACTACCTCTTTCATTTCGCACCCCTCTTAAATACTGCCGTCGTGGCTGGTGTTTTCTGCATTTTGTTTATTCCCAGAAGGGCAATCTTTTCGTGTTAAGCGATTTTCGTTTCGTGTTAAGAGAAAAAAGCAAGAAAATACACAGCAGTTTGTCGGAACTGTTGTATTATTTCGTGTAAACCAATATTTCGTCTTAAGCGTTTTCGCATTAAACGTATTTCACTGTAATTATTTGTATATAAAACCGGTTTCAGATAATAAAATGATTACCTTGCTGTAATAACCTCTTCTGTAATAGTTTTTAACTCTGTATTTGTTTTGCATATATTGTGAAGACTTGAATACTCCAAAGAGATTCAAAATATCCCTAAAAACTCTGTTATGACTTTTTTTAGTGCTTTCCATATCAATTCACTCTTAAAATATGAGTTAAGTTCCTTTGCAAAAAGTCTCAACTTAGAGTTGTAGTCTCAGCACCACACCATAAGTTTGTAGTTAGAAGAATTATATAACAAATATTCTGGTTTTTTAAATGAAAAATTGCGTCAGTTGTTAAGGTTCTTGTGCACCAGCCATTTGAAAATTAATATTATTCTGTGAAATCCTACATTCTTCATCTCTACTCATGTTTAGTAATATCATGATCCAAATAATTTTAATCACTTCCTTCCTCAGTGGCTCGACAGCCCAGGGTAATCCTTGGCCTTCTCAAGAAGCCTTTTCCAGGCCAGCCTTCTTCTTGCTAGTGTTTTCCAATTCTTAGTTCTCAAAACTAGATCTTTTTCTAGGCCATCAATCCATCTAAGATTTGGCCTGCCCTTTCTTCGTGTGCCAATTGGTTGGGCATTGAAGACTTTTTTAGTGGTGCGGTTTTCGTCCACTCTGACAATGTGGCCTGCCCGTTTAATTCGTAGTAATTTGATGAAGTTATTAACGTCGGATTCTTTATATGATTGATAGAACTCGAAATTTGATCTTCGCCACGTTCCATTTTCCTGAATTCCTCGAAAAATAAGTCTTGAAATCTTCCTTTCGTAGATATCATGATCTCATCTGTTCGAGACATGGACCGTTTTACATGCATAAGTTAATACTGATCTTAAAAGATTTTTATACAATAGAGGCTTTTTGTTTTTCTTCTTTGATTAAATTGATTTCATATATTTCGTTTAAATAATTTTAATCATCAAATGTTATTTCCTGGCATCTTCTCCGAAAAACTTGGAATTTCAAATTATTATAGCCCTATTGGCAACAGTGGAAAAACTGCATTATTATGTCATGCTCTTCGTGAATGTCTAGGCCTTGGCGGACCACCATACATCATCATTAATCATTAAGGCGGTAGTTAGTCGTGTTGGTTTGTGCCTAGGTTTGTGAGATTATAAGTCCTACACATTTATTTGTCAGGGGTTAGTGTTTCTACAAGTATTTTTGACAACGTATGCCATACACTCTCTACTTAAGGCTGTTTTCGGTTAATGTTAAAGAATAGGACCCGAATTTGGAACATTTTGTTACATATAAAAGAAATGAAAAATTAATATGATATTATGGCTTCACTATCCTTTAGAAAGCAGCATTTTTTTTTAAATCATAATTCCCTTTTTTAACAGAGTTGATTCATTTTTTCTGGTATAAAACGTGTTTCTCTCATGTTT
Organism: Trichonephila inaurata madagascariensis; assembly: GCA_019973955.1. NCBI lineage: Eukaryota > Metazoa > Arthropoda > Arachnida > Araneae > Nephilidae > Trichonephila > Trichonephila inaurata. The sequence goes on along the minus strand of BMAV01008136.1, from coordinate 13,267 downwards.
TTCCCATACTTCGTAATGTTAATGGGCTATGCCTTCCCGTATTAAAATGAAAATAAAGTATCTTTATGGAATATTTTAAAATTTTTTAAAACACTACATTGTTAACAGAGACACGAGCTGGAGTAATTCTACAAATTTCCATGGAAATTGAGGCATTTTTCTGTCTGGAAAATGTGTGCTTCGCGTTTAGTTCAAGCTCTCGTACTTTTAGCGAAAACAACAGCCTTAAAAGGGTCAGCCAAGTGGGGCCTATTTATACAAAGGCCCTGGCCTCAGAGCCGCAAAGGATTTTTTGCGGCCCGCCAAGAAAAGTAAAAAAGGTGATATAAAAGATTCTAAAATTACATGTTCTTGCAGCTATAGGTGATACGGAATTAGCACAATAAATAGAGTGGTGAAACTGCTTATTTTATTTAATTTATGTCTATTTGATTTATATGGTAAATTCATATATTTTCTGGAGATGCAAAGTTAAATAAATAATGAATGCAGCCATTTTATAAAGGTGCGGCTGTTCAATATCCTGCGCTTTCTCCAATGCGGCCCCTGAGCCAAAACTATTGCCCCTCTCGATCTAAAGTAAAAAATTGTATTTTTCTGAGACATTTTTAAAGCGGGTCTCAAATATTTTTATTGTGATATTGTATCAAAACTATATATATTTTCCCCTATCTGAAAAATATTCTGTCGGTTCGTCTCTTTAAGGTATCATCCTACAACTACGTTTGGAACCGTGATTTGCAAAAAATCTTATAAATGAATACTAATATTTATGATATTTATGACACTTAGATCAGAGAGAAAGCGTGTATAAAATTATTTTAAGAATAGTATTACAATACAAAATTATTTAAGTACACTATTTTGACAAAAATGAACATAGAATACTAATCTTCAAAACATTTCCTCCTTTATGAAAAATTCTTCTGTAGTAATAATATTTTGGCTGTATATAGCTCACAGACCCTTTGTACAGAGGCTCAACTACCCTTTTTGAAACATATATCTTAGAAGTGGATTTATCCATACGTTACTACAACAGAGGGTAGAAATTTTAAGGAAAAAAAAAAAAAAAAAACGCCACTTCACTATTTCTATTGGTGGTAACTCTGAAAATAATATTATGAATTTTTCAAAAATTCTAGTTCAGACTCTCTGGAGAAGTCTTTAAGCCGTATATAAACATACAGAATATTATTATTATGTGAATAATTTTTTTATTAAAGGAGAACGTTTTGAAAAAGAAGTCATTCTAAGTTAATTTTTTGCCAAAAATATTGTATTTAAATATTTTTTTGTCATAACGCGTCCTTAAAACAATTTTAAACATGTATTCTAATCTAAGTGACACTAAATATCATGACAATTATCCATTTATGCGCTTCTTTAAAAATCACGGTTTCGAACGTAGTCGGATACCTTTAACGTACGCAGTGACCTAGTAGTTATGGTTTCGGAACTCGCAGCCGGAGTGTTTTGGGTAATGAGATCTGGTGCTCTTGAAAACCGTTGTGCAGAGCGGCCCTCGATTCACATTAAATCTATCGTGGCTTAATGTCCTCCCTGTTGGTATGGCTGTTAAGAGAGGAAATGCCAACTCAGTAGAGAGACGTCTTAAGACTTTGAGGCCTTTGACTTCACATAAACAAGTCCCCACCTATGACCCTTAAAAGTAGATACACAGTACATAGCATACGTTGTCAACTACTCATGATAAAAATATAATACCTACAGAGACAAATAAATGTGCATGATTTGCAACCCTCATAAGCCAACTCGAATCGACTGCCTCCCTTCGACTGTAAGGAGTGATGATGGCGTGGCGGTGGAAAGTCTAGGGTTAGGACGGTGAGCCAGCGCACGCGACACTATATTTGGCACGCCGCCGATTAAAGCGGTTTGCATTTTAATTCAAAAAATAACAAAGTTCACGGTAAATAATATTACGAACAAACGCGAGTGATCGGTCGCAGTTTTCGTACCAGATTTCCTCAGTTCAAAGAATTATCGGAAACACTCAAAGTTTTTTTATGTACCCTAATGTGATTTCATTTAATATACTTGAACTTGTCCCTATTCAATTGGTTGGAAAATGAAAACATTTTAATGCAGCTGATTTATTTACGGTGTTTAATGTGACCATAAACTGCTTGAAAAAAAGTTATATGCTTTGAATTGATTGAAACAGAAAGATTAACAAGCAATATAAGTAAAAATGCTAATTATGAAATTTTTGAAACGTGTGGAGTTCGGGATTCCAGACACATTTAACTGTTTTACAGTTGGGTCATGCTTTTTCAAATTCCTACACCATAGTCCTCGCACTGTCTATTTATTTATTTATTTATATATTTGTATATTTATTTATTTATTCGATGGAATTTTCAATCGTTAAAATACACACTTTAAAAGCGCTGAATTGAGCTGAAATTTTATATACAGGATCATTTTAGATGACAATACAATAATTTAATTATAATTCATAAAAATTAATTAATTGAAACTAATTATTTAAAGAATTACAAATACAGCCACGTTGGCGACTCAGTGACCATTTTGGCGATTTGTATCAAAACTTGAAAAGGTTTTTTTTTTCTCACGTCTTAAAGCATTCAATTGGACTGAAATTAAAAGGACAATACGATACTTTAATGATAATTAAAAAAACTAATGACCACTTAATGTTGTGCTTCTGTACTATGTATATACATATTTATATTAATTGTAACTTTTTAATAAAAAGTAGCTAAAATAAAATTTTTCGTTGTTCATCTAAGTAGGAATTGACTTAAAAAAAAACAAACTATTTTTTTATATTACTTATGTAATTATGTTTTCATCTACTTACGCCTGCGAGAGAGTCATTAATTTCAGAGAAGAATAGCATTACAGACTCGCTTAGAAACCGTTTGGCAGATGACTCCAATTAAGCATGCATTTTGCTAAAAGTAACATCTTACAATCCTAAAAAAAATATAAGTTATTTTTCATCTAATCTACTCTATAGCAGAAATCATACTAATCTTACTTTAATTTGAATTACCCGTATAACTAAAACATTTACTACTATACAGTACAAAATGTATTTTTTCGAAATAGAGTTTCGAGTTGTTGCTATTTAGTTTTATTATTTTCCCAATAATCACAAGTCAAAATTATTTGACGGCACGTTTATACCTCATTAAACATTTCTTTAGCAAAAAAATGGCGCGTTGATCCATAAAGGTTCGCCAGCCCTGGTCTAGGCCTATATGTGGATAACGGTCAATGTAAAAATGATAATAATAATACACAACTGATATTACTGGTGCGTGTGTGGTGTAATTCAAATAATTCTGGAATTCACGTTGGTCTTTTCCTGGATTTATCGGTAACACAATAAACTTAAATAAAATAAAAACTTAATAATCTTACAAAAATTAAATCATCAAGTTAAAATATTGACTGGAAATAATCAAGATAAAAATCCTAGAAAACGACGGCACACCTAGTTATGCCCAAGCCAAGTTCAAGATTAACACTGACGCAGAATCCGTTACTTATGGTTTTCGTCGAAAAGATAGACCACGTGGGGTCTGAGCGTTGTGTAGCTACGCTCCACCCACTCAGATCACCTGGTCCCTGTAATTCACAACAGTCATCAATTGCAGTCAGTTGACATATCGTACGAAATACCAAGTTTTTCAGAGAATACAACCGGAAATAATATAATAATTCGAATTATAATCTTATAAAGGTTGGATCGAGACCGAGATGAGGCCCCTATTGTGGCCGAGGCCCTGGGCCCGGCCCAGTTGACCTATGCCTTAAGGTATCCGACTACGTTCGGAACCGTGATTTTCAAAAGCGTGTAAATGGAAAATATTTATGGTATTTAGTGTCACTAGATTGAATACATGTATAAAATTGTTTTAAGGACATAATGACAAATTTTTTTTATTTAAATACAATTTGGCAAAAAATAACTTGAAAAACCCTTTTCTTTTCTCTTTTTGTAAAAAATGTTTTGTGTTTTAATATTTTTTCGTGTATTCAGCTCAGACTTCTCGTACAGAGGCTCAACTAAATTTTGAAATGCATTACTCGAAATCGGTTTATACATGTTTTACGAAAACAGAAGGGAGAAATGTTAAGAAAATACACCGTTAATTATTTCAAATGGTTGTAACTCTGAAAATAATTTGAATTTTTCAAAAAACATAGTTGAGCCTCTGTACAGAGGTCAAGCTATATAAGGGAAAATATTAATAATAAAACATTTTTCAAAGGAGAACATTTGAAAAGGGTTTTTCTAAGTAATTTTTTGGGAAAAAATTTATTTAAAATAATTTTTTGTCATAATGTCCTTAAAACAATTTTATACATGTATTCTAATCTATAAGTGACACTAAATTTCATGAAAAAATATATAAAATCATGGTTCCGAACGTAGTCGGATACCTTAAGACGTCCCTGCGACTCAGGTTTCGATAGCCCAGTGATCAAGGTATCGGATCGAGGCTGGCTTGTTACGACTTCGAGCCCGGTACCATTAAAAACCCGCCGTGTAGGGTAGCGATGCACGTTAAATCTGTCGAGAGCTCAAACGTCCTCCCATTGGTGTGGTGTGGTGGTTAGTAGAGGGGGGGTGCCAGCTCAGGTGTCGTCATCGTCACATGACCATGGTTCGAAATTTCGAGGTCCGTCGCCAAAAGCCCTCGTGTAGCTAAACAGTGCGACGTTAATATTCCCTCCCTCACGCAGCTCAGGTGTCGTCTTCGTCTCTTGACCGATGTTTAGAATTACGAGGTCCACCACAAATAACCCTCGTGATGCTTTATATAGTGACCCAACCCACCTATATTTTTTTCTTGTTGATTTTATTTATTTCGCTTTTCAAAACAAAGTTGTAGATATTCCTTAAAAAGCTGCGAGGATTTAAAAACCGAGCGGCTAGTGTAAATTCCTAAATAAAATTACACTAAATTCTGTGTTTTCATTCACAAGCTTCGTTTTTTACTACTGAACTTATCTCGTAAAACACGAAAACAAAAGTATAAAAAAGAACCACTTTAACCGCTTTTAATGTATTCAGTGCACTGAGAACCCGAAACGTTCCTCTCATCCATGAATAACAAAAAAAGAACAAAGGCATTCGAGAGACAAAGGTTGTAATTTGTGTTCCTTGCTATAATTCCACCAACAAACTCGTTGATTCTGGAAGCGCGGCAGGACAGCAGCGTCTACCGTGAGATGTGAAACCTCACACGACGTTTTATTGCGGCATGCACCCCAGAAACGCGTTGCTTGTGGCATTCCCACCCACTCCTCTTAATTAGACGGCGTAGCAATAAGATTGGTAGCGCGTATTTGCCGAGGTTTCCCGTGGAATTCCTCAGGGGCCGCATAACAATTGTTGAAATGTTGTTTCTAGGTAGCTTTGGCTTTTAAAAAATCGTTGCTATTCTTTGTTGAACCCTGTGACCTTGAAATACTCTCATTTTAAAGTTGTCTTTTTCTTCGAAGACTAAATATTAGGATCTAGATCAGCTATACTCAACCTGCGGCCCACGAGTCTTTTTAAGTGGCCCGGTCATGACCTTTGCTCTGAGAAATTTACTTATTTAAGAACATTGTATTAAAACTGTGGTGGGAAATTCTTTGTCAAGAAATCAAATATGTCTATTTTGCTTCTTTGCTGTCGGTGTCGTACGGGTACGAATTGATGTTCTTTTCTATTTGGAACGGTTACGGTTAGTGCTAACAGACAACAGTGGAGTAGCGACAATTTTATGGGTGGAACTAATTTTTAACTATCTTTCCTATCTTGCAAGCGAAAAATATTCGAAAAAAATATATAGTTTCAAGACGATTGGGAGGTTGGCTATTTTGTAGTGAAAAACAAACATGGATCAGTAATTGTTTGATTTGTCACGAAAGTGCTGCATTTAAAAAATACCAATAAGCAGGAATCATTCGATAACACTTTTCCTCGAAGATCTCTTTCAAGAGGTGATAAATAGGCTTTCTTGAATAATCTTTGCAGCAGCAACAAAGAGTTTTGTCAGTGGAAATATCACAGCAGTAACAAAGACATTCTATGAAGTTGTTATATTATTGGTAATCATATGAAACCGTTTACTGATGCAGCAATTGTGAAAGAGTGTTTCTTAAATGTTTCTAATTTAGTGTTAGTGACAGAAATAAAAATATAAAAAATAATAATTAAAAAAAGCAAAACAGGAATTATAGTATTTTGATCAATTTTCTACATTTTAAATTTCCAATGTTATATTTGTTATATTGGCTTAAAGCATTTATCCCCCTTCCCCATTTATTCTCATGTTGCGGCCCGCGTGAAATAACTAATATGTACGCGGCCCAGCAGAAAAAAAAAAAAAAAGGTTGAGTACTCCTGATCTAGATACAAAAATTTTTTGCCAGGTAGACAAGTATTCCGATGTAAAGCAGTTTATGTTAATATACTAATCACATCTTTTTACATTAATCCATCTATATCTTTTGTGTGTGTCGGTTTCTTCGAACTATGATACTTATTGATTACAGTAGAACGTCGTTTATCCGAATCAATTGGGACCGGACACCGTTCGGACAACCGAAAACCGAATGCGATCTATGCAGTACATGAAACTGGACACTATACGAATATTGAAAATCATCACATGCGGGAAACGTGCTTGATGAAAAAGCAAAAAGGTGCAAAATGTCGTAATTTTACCGTTATTGTGAAAATTACTTATTTTTCGCTGTACCATTGTACACCTTCGTTTTTTCACTGCAAAGTCTCTGAAAAAACTGGTTCGTATATTTGACGCTTATTAGATTATTGACGATTATTTTTAGAAAATAATTCTTTAATGATACCAGTAATCCAATAATAGTTCGATAATTAGGTTTTATTATAAACCTGAATCACTTGGTGTATAGTCCCTGCGCCCTATGCGTCGTGCGGGGGCCGAAAGGGGCGCCCGCGGCAGGGAAGACCTGTGGGTGACCGACAAATGTCGAATGCTAGAATCTCAATCAAACAATTCTTGGAGGGGGCTCCGAAACAGGAAATTCGGCCTTCTCTTTCGTCAGAACACTTTTTCAGACGATCTCAGAGAGAAAAGGCTTAGTTTCCTTGAGTTGGAGTCGATGGGGAGAATGAATCGAATTCTTTGGTTGTGTTTTCGATTTCCACTACATCCCATGCGTGAGGTAACCAATGGTCCTCTAATGAGATTGATGCAAGATTTTTTTTTCCTCGAAGATATTCCTCTTTTGTTGTGTTACTTGTTTTTGTTTTTTTTAAAAAATCTTTAGAGTTCTTTGACACGTCTTGTTTTGGGGAAAAGCGCAAATAAGTTAGATACGCGTCTTTTTTAATTTGGAAAATGTTTTTCATCATCGAATTATTCATAACATTATCTAAGCAAAAGCGAACGTAAACAATAATTTAATAAGCAAAGCACGGTGACATAACTCATGCTGTCTTTTGTCTTGTGTTCTTGTACGAAAGATCAAGATATTTTAAGTTTAGAATATTTTATCATGATTATTTTTTTCCTAGTTGAAAAGATTTGAAATGTTAATCTTCCTTTTTAAGCAAAGTATGCTCGTTGCTGTATTGGATTACAGGAAAATGATAGTCATCTTATAAGTTAAGATATGCTGTTAATATTCTAATTTTAAAATTTCCCAATGGGTTTTTTAAAAACAGCTGAAATTCTGGGGGGGTTGGGTTATTTTGGTTGAATTTATTAAATATCATTTAACGTTTATGAAGATTAATATGATTTAAGTTGTTTTTATTCCTTTTGTATTTAAATAAATTGTTTACTTTCTAGAAGGAAATTAATAGTTTGGTTATGGAAAAGAATATTTCATGAAATATTATTTTCAATTCAAAGTTACTTTATACCAGTTTGCTCCATTATGCGTTCAAATTGTTAATTTTTAATTATTAGATTTCGTGATCACACATGATAAGTTGCAAACCTGTAAAAAATAAAATAATTTATTTGGAAAAAAAATGCCATTTGTCGATACTGCCGGTTGAAGTACCTCCTCAATATTCTTTAGATTTAATCGATACTTTTTGATTTTTATGGTTGTTAAAGACGAAAATGTCGTTTCATATAAATAAGTTGTAGAAAAAGGTAAAAGATACTGTATTGCACAGTTTTAGATATTGTTGGATATTCCTTTGCAATTCCTAGCCAAAAATCACAAGGACTTCGTATTAAAATAAATTTGTAATCCCACGAATTTGTTGATTACTAACTCTTAAGGTGTCCGACTACATTCGGTACCGTGATTTTAAAAAGGCGCATAAATGGATAATTTTCATGATATTTAGTGTCACTTAGATTAGAATACATGTATAGAATTTTTTTTTAAGGACATTTTTTAAAAAAAGTTTTAAATACAATTTTTTTCGGAAAAAGAACTTAGAAAAACCCTTTTTTTCAAAATTTTTCCCCTTTTTAAAAAAAATGTTTATTATAAATAATATTTTGCCTGCATAAACCTTGGACCCCCTGTACAAAAGGCTCAACTATGATTTTTGAAAATTTAAATTATTTTCAGAGTTACAACCTTTTGGAAATAATTATCGGCTTTTTTTTTTTAAAAATTTCTCCCCTCTGTTGTCGAAAAAACATGGATAAACCCATTTCCAAAGTTATATTTTAAAAAATTCGGGGTTGAGCCCCGCAACGGAGGTCGGGATTTAAAAATGGCAAAATTTTTATAATAAACATTTTCCAAAAGGGAAATATTTAAAGGGGTCTTCTATGTTAAATTTTTTGTCAAAATTTTTTTACTTAAAAAATTTTTTTTATTTAATACTTTTTTTTAAAAAAAATTTTATATACATTTTTTTCAAGTGACATTTAAATAAAAAATTTTAAACCCCATTTTAAACGATTTTAAAAATTTCAGGGTTTCCCAAAAAGTTTCGTATACCTTAATAAACAATTAAAATATTATTATTATTATTGGCGAACAAGTTATTTTATGCAAAATGATACATCAAACTTTTTTAAAAATTTCTGGGTGGCCCCAGCTGAAAGGGTCACGTTACCCCTTTTGGGGAAATTAAAACCCCCTTGTTTAAGAAAACCTTTTAGGGAAATAATTTTTTTTCAAGCCCTTTTTGCGAGTGTAGAAAATGTTTATATTTAATTGATATTCTTTACTGAAAAGTACTGGCATTTGTTTACACAAACAGAATTTTTTCATTTAAAAATCAGTGGCTCCCAAACATTTTTAACCCACGGACCCCTTTATAGGCAAAATTTGCCCACGGGCCCCTTTTTAAAGTCAAAACTTTCCCAAAATTTTAAAAAAACTTCATAAATGCATAGTATAAAAAATTTAACAAATTTAAGAGGAAAAAAAAAAAATTTCCGGGTGAAAATTTATTTTTATTGAAATTTTTAACTTTTTTTTTAAAATAAAAAAAAAAAGAAATTAATGACTTGGGTGAACTTGATGAGATGTTATAAAATGTTTTATGTCCGTCTCAATGTTTTTTGAGTAAAAAAACCGAAAAACCCACAAGTACTAGTTTTTTGGTTTTTTTTTTTTTATGAGTTTTTCTTAAGGAATTTAATCCACGTTCCACCAACTTGGAAAATTGGAAAAATAGTCAAAACTTTTGGGGACAAAAATAAAACAGGATATAAAATCGAAATCTTTTTTTTATAAACCAGAATTTGTGGTCCCCTTTTTTCAAACATTGGCTTAGGGGCCTTTTATTTGAGGATATTTCAATAAGATGCTCCCCGGATAAAATATGAATTAAGGGGGCTTTTTACACGCAAAAAAAGGGGTTTAAAAACCGGTCAAAAATCCCAAAAGAATTATTGTTTTTTTATTTAAACCTTTTTCCATAAAGTAAAATTGATCGATTTTTTTAATATTAAATCTTTCGGGGACCCCCTGACGTTGTTCAGGGACCCCCAAATCAATTTTAATTTTCACGGCCCCCCCTGAATAATATCTGGGACCCCTTTGGGAACCACTGATTTAAATACATTTTATAAGTTAAAGCTAAATACGATTAGGAACAGCGTTGGCTGAAAAAGTTAAGCAATAATAAAAATATTAATCTCTCATTTTATTATCATTATCATCATTTTAATTTATATTATCATGAATTTTATCATATCCTTGGAAAGTAATCAAGACAAACAAAGTTCCCGAGTCCAGAATCCTTCCCATTGTGGTCTTTGGGGGAAAAAAATGGCAAACCTTTTAGCAAAAAGAGGTACTGATATTCTCCAAAAAATTTTACTTTTAAAAACCCGGTTTTCCCCTTTACTCCAAAAAACTTGAGATTAATAGGTTTTCAAAAAAAACTTTTGGATCCCTAGTGCTTCCCAAAAAAAAAACGGGGGGGTACAAAAAACCTAACTGTGTTTTCCCCAACTCCCTTTGGCTGTGTTTGAGTTTAGATTATTAACTGGATATGACTTCCTTTGTGCTCAGTTGTATCGTTTTAATCTGACTGACTCCCCTTTTCGTGTTTTGTGTGCTTCTGGACCCCAAATAAAGGACCCCAACGAATTTTGATACGGAGCCCACCTAGGGTTTTGGGGGAAGGTATCAAATAAGGGGATTTAATAGAAATAGGAGGGCATCACTTAATTTCAGATTAATTTGTATTCTTGAATGTTTTTTTTTTCATTTTCCCAGTTGAGTCCATAAATGGGAAAATGTGACACGAGAGTGCTTGATAAACAAAATTTGATGACAGCTTTCTAGGCGATTTCAGAAATTCTGCTCGAATTATCACGTTTTGAAATAATTTATTCCAAAGTTACAGCAGCAAAATTTTAAGTTTTAGATAGACTGTTTAGAAAAAACATAAAAAAATTATATTGGTATGAAATACTAATCCGTACCATCTATACCAGCGATCTCCAATTCCCGGAGTGAGTGAGTGAATATATTGGTATGAAATACTAATCCGTACCATCTATACCAGCGATCTCCAATTCCCGGAGTGAGTGAGTGAATATATTGGTTTGAAATACTAATCCATACCATCTATACCAGCGTCTCCAATTCCGGGTGAGTGAGTGAATATATTGGAAATGAAATACTAATCCGTACCATCTATACAAGCGATCTCCAATTCCCGGAGTGAGTGAGTGAATATTAACGTCGCACTGTTCAACTACACGAGGGCTTTTGGGCGACAGACCACGTAATTTTGGACCATGGTCAAGTGACTTGGACGACACTTGAGCTGGCACCCCCCCTTCTCCTAACCATCACACCACACCAACGGGAGGACGTTTCAGCTCTCGACAGATTTAACGTGCATCGCTTCCCTACACGGCCGGTCTTTAGTGGTGCTGGGCTCGAACTCATGACATGACTGCCATGATCCGATACCTTTACCACTAGGATACCGCAGCCCTTCCAATTCCAGGAGAGGGCACCGGTACAGGTCCGTGTGTCAAGTAGTATCAGGCCGCGCAAGGAACATTAAATTATTTCCATTTTATTTACTGTGCCTGTATTTCTCTTAGGTTTGTGTGACTTTTTACGGAAATCACTTTATATTCCATGTTTAACTACTTTGTATTCATTTATAGTGTAACTATTTTATTCTGAAGACATACTTAAATACACAATTAAATTAAAATTATTAAGTCAAAACAAATCTAAAATATAAACAATCGACGTCTTCTCTCCCCCTCCCCCCCAGCGAACCGCGGTAAAAATATCGACCGGTGCGCGACGATAAAAATGTTGGGAAGCACACACACACACACTGATCTATACTACCAACATAAGTACAATTCCTTATTAGTATTTTAAAATAACAATCTCAATGTTTTTCAATTCCTACTATTAGTTCACACTCTCCCTGTATATATTTATTTATATATGTAATAATTCTCTCTAGTATCCTTTTTGTTAACTCTTTGTACTAATATATTTAAATAAATAATTCTTTGGTTTAAAAATAACACTGTAATTTTAATCGTAATCAACTAGTCCGAAATCCCTGTCCCGCTCATTCTATCCAATCAGAATTACTATTACGTAATAACCACTGCCGGTATAAAAGCATAAATCATGTGTAAACGCCCTCTTTTGTCTGCTTGCCTTCATCATGTAGTCAGCCGGCTGTCGCGCGCTCTGTGTTTGTGTCATGATGTTTGCTACTTGTTATGAGTAATGCCGTCCCTACTTGATCTTTGTGTGTTTCCAGATGTGAATAAACTGAATTAATGTTCCAAACGGCCTCATCAATAGTACTGAATACGTAACATCAACCAACATGGAAAATGTATCTAACATACAGTCATTCACTCGCCATCGGCCACGCCCTATCCTTTGGGGTTCGCTACAATAATAACATCCACTCGCCACGTCTTACAATTATTTTTACCACTCTCCAGAAATATTATAGAAGTATTTCATATATATATATATATATATATATATATAAAATAAATTTGTATAATATTTCAAATACCAGAAATAATAGATAATGAACATAACAAGAAATAACGTAATAAGAATATAAAAGCAAAACATGAAGATCGAAAAAATACTAAAAAGGAACTATAAAAAAGAACCTAGCGAGTCAGAATGCAATTTCGGACTTAGGACCGAATAAGTGGGTTAGACTAGTTTTAAGGCGCCAACCTTCCCCCTTTGCAACTCGGTAGGAAAACCAAATAAAAGAAACAAAAATTTAAAGTATATAAAAAACAAAAATTTAAAGTATATAAAAAAATTCAAAGTATATAAAAAATAAACAAAATTCAAAGTATACAAAAACTCACAGAGAGTATGATAAAACCACTGATTAATATTCTGAAACAAATTCTCCCCAATTTCTTAAAGCAGAGAAAAAAAAAATTTAAACGAAATCTTCCTACTTACAGATCCTTTCCAAAGAGAATCAAGAGTCTTGGTATCTCTGAACGTATCTTTTGAACTACCCTTTACACTAACGAGCATAGATAGATATCGAGATAGATGACAATCAATTTTGGTAGGCTTTGAATTGGTTGATTGACAAAAATGTAAATTTGCTAGGTTCTAATTTGGTTGGTTGTCAAAATGTGTAAGATGTTTAAGATGTTGTGGAAAAGATGTAAACTGTGATATGAGTGTTATGATATAATCTTCACAGCAAGACCACTAACTGCTGACTTTGAAATCCTATTGTTGTGTGGTGGATTTGGAATCAGAAGAGCAAGACGACTAATATATTTGTATGAATATAAGTTCTTAAGAAGTTAAAAGGGTATTC
>BMAV01008135.1:0-37043 GCA_019973955.1 Trichonephila inaurata madagascariensis | reverse complement strand
CAACAGAGGGGAAAAATTTTAAGAAAAACGACAAAATTTTTTTAAAAATGGTTGAACCTTGAAAAATAATGTGTTTTTAAAAATCATAGTTGAGCCACTGTACAAAATCTGAGGATAAAAGGAAAAAAATATTATTCCATAGAAGATTTTTCAAAAAGGGGGAACTTTTTTAAAATAGGTTATTCTAAGTTAATTTTTATCAAGATATATTTAAAAAATTTTTTTTTTTCAAAGTGTCCAAAACAATTTTTACAGGTTTTTTTTATCAAATGACACTAAATATCATAAAAAATATCCATTTATGGTTTTTTTAAAATCCTTTCCCGCGTAGTCGGATACCTTAAAAAAATGGCAATAGTTTAATGTTTTTGGGGTCCCCCCTTTGATCCAGGGACCGGTACCGGTCCGCGGACGGGGTTTGCGGTTCACTGACTTATAGCATCTACGGGAGAAAAACAGGGACGTCTACATAGGGTAGTTGGTTAACAAACTACAAGCGTCAGAAAATAATAACCTTGTATGTGAGACGTATGGAAAAATATGTGATGACACAGCGGGAAAAAGGGCCCTAACCTAGTGTTTTTTTCTAATCTCACACTATCTGCTGCACCATCTCTTTGTGTCATCCCTATCTCTAATCGGGAAGGATTTACACAACATTGCGATTATTTGACCACTGTTTCCCCGACATGAATCAATAGCTTATATACGAATAATCAATCCTCCCGTAGGTGGGGTTGGTAGTTAGGAGGAGGGGCTCGATGTCGTCCACGTCACTTGACCATGGTTAAAAATTTCGGGCCCGTCGCCAAACCCTCGTGTTGCTGAACTTTTGGACGTTAATATTCAATCAATCAATCAACGACAAATAAAAAAGTCGTTGAGCTAAAAAATCCAGCATCGACAATATTTTCCAATTAAAAACAATTTGAGTATGTTTGAATATTTCATCAGGTTTTTCCCGACGATTTTTTGAGGAAATTTTAGATTTTCTACAGATACATTAAAAATATCTTATGACTTGTGTGACAATTCAGTATTGCATTTTTACAAAAAAAAAAAAAAAAAATAATAATTTTTTTTTAATCTTGGTTTTTTTAAAAAAAAATTCCCTTTCTTAAAAAAATTTCCCCTTTTTTTTTCCTTTACCTGTTGCTTATAGGTTTTTTGTATTTGGAGATTTGAATAAATTTATTTAAACCATGATTCTTTTTCAAAAAAACAAATGTAAAGCAAAAAACTTAAAAATTGTAAATAAAAACATAGAAGATTGAACCGTATTGGAAAATAAAAATTTTTATTGTTAGCAAAAAAAATGTTATACTGAAAATAATGATATTTTTTTCCACAATTATTTAATGCATAGTGAATAAATCGTTTTTCTTAAAACATGATTATAAATTTACAAAAAAATTTTACTAGAAATTGAAACTTATAAATGTATTATTTCAAGTTATAGATTAAAAATAAAACAGTAATTTTTATAAAACGGGTATACTTCAAAATAAAATTAAAAAAAACGACCTTTTTCTTTTGATTTTAAACTAACGGGAATTTTAACAAAATATAACAGACTTACTTTTAAATTTTTTGATTTATCTCACATGGAATATTTAAATTAAAGGGCTTAGCTCTTTCACCATCTTTTGTCATCTGATAAGATGTTTTAATATCACTTATTAGTAATTACGAATAAACAATCTGAAGCTGTATTAAGTTATAGTGATTAACTAACAAGCAGGACTTTAAAAAAAGCGGAGGAGTGAAAAGATGATGAGAAAAAAAATTTAAATATTGATGTTCGTCATTAATCAAGAATTCAGCTCTTAAATGCCGATTAAAAGTTACCCGATTTGTCCCCAGTGCTATTATTTTTCATATCAGCGAGCGTATGCGGTAGGGAAGGGGAGGGAAAAGGTTCAAATAAGAAAATTTTTTTCTAAAGTAAGTAAACCCTTTACAAACACTATAGAATTATTTATGCATTCCCAAAACCTTCGAAATAGTTTTTCTGGGGGCAGCTTAAAAAAAAATCGGGCCGAAGGACGGATATATACGCAACACAAAAACCCTGGATTCAACGAGATGGGTATATGCCGACGCGTATACCCACAAATTTAGAAGATTTTTTGTAGTGAATAAGAAAATTTGCTGCAATCAAGTTGTAGAGGATATAGAATAGTTCTTTAATTGTAATCAGTTAATGTAGACTTATAAAAGCTAACTATCAACCAAAATAAAAAGTTATAAAAAAGATATTGACTCTAATCCCAATCCTATTTTTTAAAAAAAACACATTCTTTAAAAATGATATGGAATGGTTAATAGAGAAAAAACGCCTTCTGTTCAAAAAAATTCGGTGAAAATTTTCTTGGGCAGGATTCACGCATATTTAAAAACAAGTTCACTGTCTTTCAAAAATACTCATATCTCATGTTATAGTAGACGTCTGATAACGTGTGTCCAAGTCACTGAAACTGCATTAAAAGGTATCATTTCACTAAGTTGGTCACATTTCAGTGAATAGCTTTATACTCCTCAAGGACATTGCAAGACTTTCTTCAGAAGAGTAGAATGATGAACAAAAAGGTAATTCCAATTAAGATTTTAAATGTAAAACAAATGGGCCATAAGTATCATGTTACAGTATGGTAATCTCATAAACACTTTGTTGCACTTACTCAATGTATTCATTTCACAAAGCAATCTAACATTTCAATATACCTAAGCCCATTCAATGAGCCTTTTTTATGAGTTAGTTATATTTTAAGTCACAAAAAATGAGCATTATGCGAGAATTTTCGCTTCACATTTCCACGACTTCAGCGAGCTAACACCTCTTCACCGTATGTTCTTTGACTGCAAGCGTATATGACTTTATGTCTTACACATCCCACACAACTCGCATCCCCGATAACAATATAATTAAATCTCTAACAGTGTAGTTTTTTACGTATTTCAAATCTACATTTTAGAGTTAAAATAATTGCTGTAAAAGAATTTTTGTTTTAAAACATAGAATTAGATCATACAAAAATATGAACGTAGAAGCATAAAGAAAAACTTAAAAAGGAACAGTACGGGTTGCAGAATAAATAGTCAGAAAAAATGCATACCCGTGGTAATAGTGGGATGCCAAGAGACAGGGTTAAAAGAAAAAAGTGGGATTATTTTCAGTGCTGCTAATGAATTCTTCACATGCTTCTAGATGTTATGTTTCTATGCTTTCTACATACAGATGGAAATGCACTAGTTGCGAGTATGTTCACCCAATTTCTAAGACAAAATTGAGAACCTCGTAGAAGCATTAATTTGAATCTATTCTGAATGTCAGCAATCACTGTGTAACAGATACTACAATTTACGACCTTGAATATCATCTCTCGCAATAACGGGTCTTCCACAGCGAAGGAAATTTTCCTTACTGCCACAGTGTCGTAGAAACCGTCAATTCTACTCCTATACACACTTTGAAGTTACAGTATATCATGTTCATACACCATTTAAAGCATTATTTGAAAATCTTATACTGAATTTCTGCTCTAAAAATTGCATAGATCAATTGATCCATGGTTTTGTTTTTTTTACAACTTACAATAAGATGTCTGAATCAAATACTCCTTATATAAACAACTATTTGCAACAGATGCATGCAAGCTTTACTATGCATATCAGCTTTTATCAGCACTTGATGGTTATTCATCGTGAAATTTGAACGGAGGTTGTATTAACCATATTATTATTTTATAAATCACTGAGAACAAAGCTTAATCATGTAGAAATGCTACTTTTTTTAAAAAGTTTTTCTAAAGCAATTAAATCAAACATGATGTATAGTGCATTTGTAAATTCCACTGAATTTCAAAGAAGCTCCATTTCAAGATTCTTAATTGTTTCTTATTATATCTGGAAAATTCTAGAGCATTGATAAAAAAAAAATCAAACATTAAAATAATACAGGATTTTTATCTATGCAACATTTTAAAAGTATACCAACAAATTCAATCCTTCATTTATATTTTTTGGAAAAAGTTAACTTATATTGAAACGTTCTAAATATGTTTTATCCTCTAAACTAAAATAGCTTTAGTTAAATAGAAAACTGACAAGTTGTTATTTTCCTTCGGGGACACAATTTTCATCGAAATCCCAAAAGTAAAGAAATCTATATCCTTTCTGCTTGTCAAAAAAAAACAGCTTTGATTAACCTATCTTAATGATGAGAAAATGCTAATCTAAATCTTAAATATGGCAAAAATGTTTTTTTTAATATTAACTTTCTCTGATAGATAAATAGTATTTTCATAATGGAATAAATTACAGTAAATCACACACGCATTAAAAAGTAATTATATTGAAAGTATGATATAACACTATAATAGTACTATAATAATTGAATATTCTTCCTCTCCTTATTAATACGGTATACTTTTTATTTGATCTAAGTTAATATTAATTATACAATGCTTCGTATTACAAACAATTTATTTAAATTTTGCACAATGATGTATACGGTGTCCATTAACCTATTATTCACTAATGGATTGTTAGTTTCCTTCAGGTTGTATGTTGTGTTTACCTTCTAAAAATATATAAATAATAATTGTCTTGTTAATTTATGTTGATGTTGTTGTGTTTCAAAGCTGATTATTTAGTTGTACAACCGTACCTCTTTCATTCTAAATTTATTTTCTATTTTTAAATTCAACTGATTGAATTTGTGTAGAAAAAAGAATAGAAAATAAGTATTTTGAAACTATTTATAAACGAAAAGAACTATTTTGTTCTCAATAAGTGTTGAGAGAATTTAGTTTAGCTATGAATTGGTAAAGTCAGATTTCATATTTTTTTTCCGTGAGAGAGACATTAAAACGTTGAGGATTTATGCTTAATATGTAACTCACTTAAGAAATTGAATTTGAAATAATTCTGAAATCAATAGCTAATATTGAAAAGTAAAATAAAATACTGCGTGTGCAAATATAAGTGCACTTTCAATGACTTTTTAGAGTATTTTTCACTCTCTTCGAAATTAATTGAAGTCCAGCTCATGATTACAGGATATGAGCTTTAAATACTTATAACGTATTTTCCGGAAGTTTTGTGTTATGTGGTGCATCATGGCATTGTGTAATTATGAACTTTAGTATTTTCAAGCTTAATTTATTTCTATCTCAATGGTATATTCTTTATATTAATCTCTCTATATTAAAAAGTAGTACATTCAGTACATAACTTCTTAAATTGGGTTTATTATATTAAAAGAATTTTATATGATTTTTTCGTGTGTACAATTATGCTTAAGGTATTCGAATACTTGCGACAACTTGTTTTTGAAAAAATAGAAATATGGGGGATTTTTTTGTGATTTTTATATTTATTTAATATATTTTAAGAAAAAATTCTAAAAATGATAAAAGAAAAAACATTATTATTATTAAAATGGGAAAAAGCTAGTAAAAATGTACAAAAAATTACATATACGAGGCTCGCTCTGTACGAAGATTTTATGAACAAATTCTCAATTTTTTAATTTTGATGTGTAACTTTGTTATTCTTGTTTGAAGTGACCTTCAGGATAAGAGATATTTTAATTTTTACAAAAAACTAAAGCACTTTATCTTAGTGATTATACGAAATTGCTTAAAAAAACATTGACTATATTGACATAAAGAACTGCAGATTTTGAAATAAAACAGTGATTGATAAATCTGAAGATCAAAAGAATTCTACTGTTATGCAGAACATAAGCAAAAAATTTCAGCCAATTATTTTCAAAACATTTTGAACAATCGCTGTCCCCGTTTCAATTTTTCGAAAGAAACACATTTCGAGTAAAACGCATTTTATATAAAGTTTGACACCTTGTGTAAAGTTACGACATCTGCTTTTAATAAAACGCTTGTAGTTTTTGTTCTAATGGAGGGAAAATAAAAGACTTGGTATGGTTATTAAGCTAATAAGATGGCCTATAAAATAAAATCATAAAAAGTTTTGTCAATTTTTGAAAAATAATCAGGCTTTTAGGGTAGTCAGATATCTTATTGTTGAAAATGAGAAGGCGTTTGGTGGAATCCCTTTGTCTTCCCTGTGAATACATGTCTTTCACCAAGCGCTGGTCCTGAAGAGGATGCATTAAAAAGTTGATGGCTTACATCTCGATAACTGAAATAATTATAATATATACTCACCATCTTGTTTGAGTTTTCTCTCCAAGCACAACAAATTTTACTATAAGTTATACAATTTAGTGCTGTAACGCCACCCGTCACGGAATAAAAAATAAGTTAAGTTGCAATTGAAATTTCAGGAAAAAGTGTAAAAAGACAAGCCTTCTACTAAAAATAGTTTATTGTTTCAGTGGAAACTAAACATCGTAATATCACAATTTTAAAGAACTTGTTTTATATAGCTTTCAGAGTTGTAGCAGCTGTTGCTGCATTTTTATTTCCAAAAATCTTTACATCGTTCATGAGTTTTTAAAAATGTTATTTAAAGAAATATTTTCGCGAGTTTAGAGTAAATTTTTTTCGTCTAACTTTTTACAAAGCGTTAAATATAAAATCATACATGAGTCTCAAAATTGGAAATTCTTTCAATAAGAATTTCAATTCACGTTTCATTTCAATTTTATACTTAACTTTTCGGTGAGTTATAGCAAAATGAGAATATATATTGGAGATGATAAAATGTAGATTGGTAGGAATTCTGGAAATAACTGTGATAAAAGTTTACTACATCACTAAAAAGTTCAAGATAAAACAGACATTTTATCATTGCCGAATTTTGTGATGTCAATATAGGAAAAGTAATGAATAATTTAGAAGTAAGATTCAAGAATATCTATCAGGAAATAATTATATTTGATATATTCGTATGTAAATAAAAGTGAATATAATATAAAGAAACTAGGATCTTTTTTTTTCTTTTTCCGTATTTCAATTAAAAATGGAAATCATTATAAGAACGATTTTTTCCCTTTTTTCCCCTCACAAATTAAATTCTTGTGTAAGAAACTACTTCGGATTCGTTTGCACATTTTTACATGATTCAAAGTTCATTTAAATTTAAATATAAAAGGGAAGATTATTTCCTTATAAGTACATTTCTTGAATCAAATCTTTATATCAAAAGCGAGTAGCTGAAAATATTTAAGTAAAATAAAACATTAAAACACATTTGTGGTTTCTATGCGATAAAAAATAAAATAATTTCCGTCTCCATATCACGTGATTCAATATTAAAAAAAATAATTCTTAATTTTAATAATTCTAAAATGAATGCTTAATGTTTTCTAAAATATTTAGTTGTCTAAAAGAAATGAAAGTTGTTTTTAGTGGAAAAAAAATCATACTTGATAAAGTTTTCGTCCGAGTTACATATTTTCAACTGTCCGAGTACATTTATTACTTTAGATCTTCCTTGTAAAAAGGGAAGTAGACAATTCTAGGATTATTTTCAAATTATTCACGAAAGATCTCTATGAATACTTTTTATCTTGATTTTCAGAAAAGTAAGCAATATATAATATTTAAAAATGTATCTAATTGCAATACGTTTTTGTTCTGAAGAATTTTGTATACTTATTGCAATTATTTATTTATATGATTACGTGAGAACTGTATTAATGCCGCCCTATATATCAACATGAAAGCTATCGGGAGCATCGCAATTCTAAATCTTGGGCAAGCCACATGGACGATACCTGAGCTGGCACCTCCTTCTCTTAACCGCTTCCCTTAAAAATGTTTTTGAAAAAAATTGCAAGAGATCACCAATTTTTTTTTATTATTATTAAATACAAGGAAATGAATCAAAACAAAACATGTAGATTTTAAGTTGAATTTTTAATTTTTTACAGGTGTAAAAGCATTCAGTTTTAATATTAGTTTTGCTATCTCTAGTGATATCACAACCCAAATGGAAAGAAGTTTAATATTAGTCTTTGTATGATAGTTTTTGAAACAAGGGACAACATAAAGTGATACCTGGCATTCTGTGGGAGCACAGAGAACACAGTCTCATTGGATTTAATTTTTTTTTCAGTTCCAGGAATAACATCTGGAAAATGTCCTAAGTTTAACTTAAGTGATGATGGACTAATGCTAGGTCTTCCTGATGTCGCAGAAAACTCGTCACGATCAGAAATTATTTTTCAATCAGTTCCATTCTAAGTTGTTCAGGTGGTCGGGAACCTCCTGAGTTACAGTACAAAATGTAGGCTACATACAGAAGCACCACATCCACTATTTTCAATGTCCACTTCTTCATAATCACTATGTGAAAAATCATCGCTTTCGATATCTTGCTTCATCGCCATTATTTTACTTTTTTTCACACACTCACACAACGGAACTATTCATCTTTATACATCACTATAATCCACAAGTTGACGTGTACTATACAATTGGAAAAACACAAGACCAGTCCCTCCAAAAGATTCGCGAAACCAACAAAACTTTGCAAACTGCCAATCAAAACTGAATATTGCTTTTCTTTTCCTCAAGGCCGAGTAAAACCGTGATAAAACCAATCGTACTGATAAATTCTGCTTCACCCAAGTTTTCTCGGGATAATAATTTACTGCAATATATACGAACCCGAGATAACTCGCAATAATCAGGCAAGCGGTTAACTACCACATCACACCAATGGGAGGCAATTGAGCCTGGATAGATTTAATGTGCATCGTACTTCTCTAATAGGGAGGTCTTCAGTGGCCCCATGAATTAATACTGCGAAACTCTGGCTGTGAGTCCTTGGCCATAGCCACTAAGCTACCGTTTCCATGTTTAAGGCTAGGTATTTACGATGGTAGTTTGATAAAAAAAATAAGCATTTGCATTTGTTTCTTCTGATTTCTATCTAATCATACTCCATAGAATTTAAATTAAAGAGTTTTTTTATACAACGATTGAAGAACTCGAATATTTTCATAATATTATTGGTTAATTCATAATATTTTGATCATACAATTACTAGTTGTGTGATCATTTTTTTAAAAAGAGGTGCTAAGATTTTGTTAATATAATGGAGCAATATAATATTTTTTTGTTAATATAACGGAAACATGACTAAAAAATAATTTTCTGAAACATAAAATAAAGTTAGATGAAGCAATCTTTAAACACATTTCTTAATTTTTTAACATGTTTTTAATGACTTCATTTAGAAAATTTTGGATAACATGTTTATCAATTTACAGTTATTTTTACACTTAAGCTTTTGCGATCAATTTTAACTTATAGTATTCTGCTGTTCGTCAACAACAACAACAACAAAAAATTGCAATAATTATGTAATGTAGCAACTTACACAAAACGAAGCAAAAATAAAAGTAAATAATAAGGATTCAAAGACTTAAAAAAAAACAGTCAATTTATTTCTATAGCTTCTTTGAATTCTAATTTAAACAAAAATTTGAAATGAGATTCTGGATAGCATGAGACTGTTGCTGTTTTTATGACTGATGATATTTGAGCCTAGTTCTGATGTCATTTAAAACGTTTGAGTGAATTAGTTGCATCCAATATTGAATTGCTCCAAAAACTAAATGTTATAAATTAAAAAAAGTAAGATACACCATGCATCTTCGTCTCTTACATATGTAACTCAAAATAAAAATGTATTAGTTTTCAAAATTTTCTTCGTAACTCTAAGGCTGTGTTTCCTAGTTTTTTTTTTGTCAAGTGTAGCTAAGTCTTTTCAAAATTCTGAGACTCCATACATATAATGTGAATCATTAAAACGCTAGCTGTTTTGTGGTGTTTTAAGACCAAATATTGATTTTTAGTTTTTGATATCTAAGTAATAGCATCAATCTTTCAATCACACACAAAAAATATTTTTGTAAATCTCACCTCTTTATTTAAAACTGACAGGATTTGGATTTATAAAGTAAAAGTATTTTTATCATTTATAACCTTCAACTTCCTCTTTAAGTCGATTTCTGAAAAAAAAAGAAAGAAAAAATCATGTTTAGTTGATCTTTACTTAACAATATAAACATGCTTCCAAATTTCAGCTCTGTGAAAATTTTTGATCTTTAACATTCCCATGACCCCACAGCCCACATAAGCGGTAAATTTTCCCAAAACTCGTTATTTACAAACATCTGATCAAAAGAAACATGCTTGCCAAATTTGTATCATGTAGGTCTTCTAGTTCAAAAATGGAAATATTTCTCTGTAGCGCACATGCAACTACTCCCATGAGAGTCGATTTCCACAAAACTGTTCTTAGCGGATATCTAAGCAAAAGATCCTGCTTCCAAATTATAAGTTTGTATGCCTAATTGCCGGAAATATGGTGATGAGTGAGTCGCTTTTTTCTCCTGTATGTAACCACGAGGGTGAATAGGAAGAAATAAGTTTCCCTTGTCGACTGTGGTCAGAATTGTGTATGAAAGTCAAAACCGAATGAGACATTAAAGGTAAGACACAACTTTATTCTTCCACACAAGTACCGAGCATATTGAGACATTTGTCATACCGCTTCATAGGCTTCAAAAACCTCTCCAGAAAAACTCAGAGCTTTGCATAAGGAAAAGGTGTTTGAAGTGGTATTTCCACGCAGTACCAAGTATATTGAAACATTTGTCATACCGCTTGATAAGCTTCAAAAACACTTCCATTAAAGACTTAAAGCTTTGCACACGGAAACTTTACGTTTAATGGCGTTTCCACATAAGTACCAAGTATATTGAGACATTTGTCATACCGCGCTTGATAAAACTTCAAAAACCTCAGACGCAATTTAGAGCTTTGCATACGGAAAAGGCATTTAAGGTATCCATTTGCGCTCGAACTTCATGATTTTGCCGGTAAAAATGGATTAATTCCATGATATTTAGTTTCGCAGATTAGAATACATGTATAAAATTGTTATAAGGATATTGTGACAAAAAAAATATTTAAATACAATATTTCGGCAAAAAATTAACTTAGAATAGCCTTTATATTATATATAAGGTTATATATTTCAAAAATTCTAGTTGAGTCTCTGTACAGAGGTCTGAGCTGTATACAGGCAAAATAATTTATAATAGAAGCATTTTTCACAAAAGGAGAATATTTAGAAAATGGATCATTCTATGTTTATTTTTGTCAAAATATTGTACTTAAATAATTTTATTGTAATATATGCTTCAAACGGTATATATTTTCTAATTTACATAAGTGACAATAAATATCATAAATATTATTCATTTATACGCTTTTACTGCAAAATCATGGTTCTGTCTCAGTCGGATACCTTAAACTCTTTAAAGAAGTTTGCAAAAAGATCAACAACAAAGTCTCTGTTTAATACACAAACAGCTAGCGTCAATCGTACTCTTGAGGCTAGTCATGAGATATCTTTACTCATTGCCAAATGTGGAAAAAATTATAATATAGGAGAGGATTTAATAAAACCATCAATATCAGCATTTCTTAAAACAGTCCTGGAAAAGGATGGCAATGCTGTTAAAGCCATGACACTCAGTAACAATACTGTTGGTAGAAAAAATATAAGATTAAATAGTGATGATACTAAACACAGCTTGTTGAAATCAGATATTTCTCTACAAATGGATGAATCAACTCTGAGAGACAGTGAGGTAGTATTGGTAATATATGCAAGATGTATTGATAAAGGTGAATTTGCTGAAAAAATTGTATTCTGCAAATCATTATAAAACACCACTTCCACCACTGATATATATGGTAAGCTAAACAATTACTTACATGTCAATAATATACCAATAGAAAACATAACATCTTATTACTTAACTTGCAGATGGTGCTCCTGTTATGATGGGCAAAAAAAGTCTGCTTAAAATTGATGAAGATAGGGAATTCAGAGAGCGGATTCTTTGTGCACTGTGTTATTCATAGAAAGAGCTAGTGGCCAAAAATTTACTCCTGTTCTTAATGAGGTACTACGCTCTGTCATAAAATGTATCAATTATATCAAAAGATAATGCAAAATGTGAGCGTCTCTTCCGAACAATTTTGTGAAAATGAAATACAGGCTATTAAACAACTTCAAGTATCAAATAAAACTTTTAAGGATGCAAGACGAAAATGTGTTGACTTCGTTACATTTATTGGTATGTGAAAAAAATATTTCTCTCAAAACTTTTGACCAATTTCATTGGCTAAAAAATGAGAGGTGACTGATGCTGCTGTACATTGCGGATCATTTGAAAATAATGACATCTGATTTAAAAGAATGATTTTCTGATTTAAAACAAATTGATTTTCCAATATGGGTGAAGCAGCCAATGCTAGTGGTTATATCTGATATTTCGGTAGAGTTCCAAGAATAAAGGATGAGTCCGTTAAAACTTTATTCAATATAAAAGAAGTGATGGAATGGTTTTGTGATGAGACAGAAACTAAATATCCACATTCAACAAAGTTTGCAAGAAAATTGTTGTTACCCTTTCCATCTTCATATTTAGCTGAATGTGACTTAAGTGTTGTCAATGATTTGTTATCGAAGAAATCAATTTGATATCACTAAATGAACGAGAACTTGAGACTTAAGCTGACTAAGTTGGAGCCTGATATAAAAATCTCTTTGTCGCGAGCATAATGCATCAGGATCTCACTAATATACATTTTAGATTGTTGGTGTGAGCGACTTGCCTGAAGTTTTCTCTCCTTCTCCATTTGCCTACCTAAGGGGGAGGAATGAAAGCGGAACCAGAAGACTTCCATAATAACAGTTATTTATTTTACTTAAACACACTGGCCAACAACAACTTATCCACTGGCGTAGCTAGTTCTCTTTTATTATCAAAAATTCAGCTGGAGCCCTTTTTTTAGATATGGAAGCCATATTGAATTGAACTGTATTTACATGTATTTGGGGCCTCTGTGGCTTAGGGGCTGTACATCATTGATATGGTGGTAGCTACGCCCTGAACTTGGAAAAAAAGGAGATGTACGCGATTTTTTTTAAAACTCCAAACAGTTTTAAAAGATTCATTATGTCATGAGCAACAGCTCAAGTCCGGAGTCAAGTACATGCAACAACCCTTGTACTTGACTGGGCTCTATACCCAACATTCAAGATTTTTTTTCCAGGCTGAGCCCGACAGCACTTCGTCAACAGCATCATGTCTTGTGACGTGGAACGAACGTGTTTACGAAGTTGACGATGTAACCATCCAAAAAATTCGTAATCCTTCTCGATCGGGAAATTGCGCGTAGCATTCGTAGAGCGCCCCCCCGTTCCCTTTTTACGCTCCCGACTTTAATGCATTCGCTTTTTTCATACGTAATCTCCCATTGTCAACGTCAGCACAATTGGGAAAGGCTCTTTCCTGTACTGAGATGTATCATGTTAAATGGCGGCTAGACATCTACTGCCCCTACTGGCAACGCAACGAATCGATAACTCAATTTCTCTTTTCGTTTTTCCCCTTGTTTGTGTCTCATCATGTCACCTGCGCCCATATGCATTCCTATACAATAAATGATTGTTACACACACACAAAATGTCCTGTATATAACCGTAAAGTTTGTACCATGAATTCAGGACCACCCTTTGTACAGAATTTGAAGACGCAGTATTTTCTTGTCATAGAATGGGCCTTTAGTATGGTTCATTCTCTTTAATATTAGGTTATAACCGCCTCAATTACTCGTATTTTATTTTGGTTTACATTTTAAAAGAAAATATATATTGGTTGCCTTACAAATCATATGTAATTAAAAATTATATGATTGCTCACTGCTAATATTACAAAAGAAAAATAATAATTAAAAAAAAAAAGAATCCTCTCCAGGTAAATTCAATACCGTATATACAAGTATTAATATGAAAGAAATATTTCTGTAAACTAATACAAAACGAAACATAATAACAAATTTAGTCAATATTAAAAATATTTGCTCATAATCTAAATATGCTTTCCAGAAATTCAATATATACTTTTCTGATTAAAAATTTTTTTCCCCCTTTAAACGGATAAGGAAAAAAAAATTTAAACGAAAGTATTAAATAAAAAAAGTAAACAATAGAAACATTTCCGATGGGGAAGGGATTGAAAATTAGTAAGGCTGTATTTTAACAATAGTTTTCAGAACTGTAATCCATGTCATTAACAAGTTCACTAAAAATTTTGCTCTGCTTCAATTTTTTGAGGAAATTTTCTTTTATAACTAAGAAAAAATGGAAAATCGCTTCAGGGTATGGAGATGAGAAAAGTTAGGATTATTTTATATTTTACACTTAAAAAAAATAATAATTACTTGGTGTTAATTTGTTTTTGTCGGTAGTAATTATGTAAAAAAATAGTAAATGCTCTTATATGTATTAAAATCTTTATTATTTATTATTAATTTTTAATGCGTAATAAATATTATGTTGTAATTTACATTCTATAGATAATTACGTTAATTCCTTGTTTTAGAATATTTCTTATGTTTTTTTCTCCGCATCACACCTAAAAAATAGATTAGTTGACAAGAAATTTTACAAATGATTTTTTAAAAAAAGTATAATTTTTTTTAAAAAAAAGCATGTATTTACACAATAATTAATGAAATATATATTTATTTCAGTTTGAAATGAAACCCTTACTTCTGTTTGTGACTCAACTTATTTGTTACTGTTTTGTACGGAAGATATTTGTTACAATATATCTCATTATTTACTCCTCTTATAACGTTCAAATTAGAATACATTATTTGAGAGGTAGAATTTGTACTGTGAGGATTTTTAAAATTTAAAAACTCCAAAAATTAAATTTAAAAATTTTTTTTTAAAATTGAAGAATCGAAAAATTTTAAAATATTGGCCCTGGAAATCAAAAATTTTTTTTTTTGATTTTACAATTAATAGTTTTGATTTTTTTAAAAAGAACTAAATTTTTTATTTTGGGGGGAATTTATAATATTTTGATTAAAACAAACCTTTAAAAAAAATAATTTTTCCCTCCTGGAAATTTTTAAAAAATTTGTAAGGAAATTTCTTTAAAAATTTAAAAATTTTTAACTTTTTAAATTTAGTTGAAAATTTTGGGAAACTTTTTTTCCCCAATTTTTAAAAGTTTTTTTTTTGGGGCTTTTGGAAATTTTAACTTATATATTTGCTGTTCGTAAAAAAAAAAATGCAAAAATTTAGGGAAGGAAAAAAAATCACACAAAAACGTAGAAAAAAAGTAATTAAATAATAAGGATTCAAAAACAAAAAAAAAAAAAAAAAAAAAACCAGAAAATTTATTTTATAACCCTTTTTGAATTCTAATTTAAATAAAAATTAGAAATGGGATTGTGGATAGAATGAGATTGTTGCTGTTTTTATGACTGATGATATTTGAGTCTAGTTCTGATGTCATTTTAAACGTTTGTGTGAATTAGTTATATCCGATATGAAATTGCTGCAAAAAATAAATGCTATAGATTAAAAAAAGAAGTTTACAACCATGTATTTTTCGTTTTTACATATGAAAATCAAAATAAAATGTATTGTTTTAAAAAATTTCTTCGTTAACTCTAAGGCTGTGTTTCCAAAAGGTTTTTTTTTGGCCCAATGTACCAACCCCTTTTCAAAATTTGAGACTCCATACATATAAGGGAACCCTTTAAAAGGCTAGCTGTTTTGTGGAAAGGAAGACCAAATATTGATTTTTAGTTTTTGATTTTCAAGTACTAGATAAATTTCCCCAATCACACACAAAAAATATTTTTGTACACCTGACCTCTTGATTTAAAAGTGACAGGATTTGTATTTCTAAAGTAAAAGTTTTTTTATCATTTATAACCGTCACCTTCTTCTTTAGTGGGATTTCAAAAAAAAAGAAAAAAAAAAAATTCATTTTTAAAGCCGTTTCCTTTATTTAAAAAATAAACATGCTTCCGAATTTCAGCTATGTAAGAATTTTTTATCTGTAACTTTCCCTTTTATGCCCCCGGGCAGCCATTTAAAAGGGGTTTAAATTTCCCCAAAACTCGTGTTTTACAGAAATCAGGTAGAAAGAAACATGCTTGCCAAATTTTTATCATGTAGGTCTTCTAGTTCAAAAATGGAAATATTTAACTGTAGCGCGCGCACACACATGCAATGAACCCCTTGAGAGTCGATTTCCACAAAACTGTTCTTAGCGGATATCTAAGAAAAAAATCATGCTTCCAAATTATAAGATTGTATGCCTAATAGTACTGAAAATATGGTGATGAGTGAGTCGCTTTTCTCCTATATACGAGGATGAATCGGAAAATAAGTTTCCCTTATCGACTGTGGTCAGAATTGTATATGAAAGTCAAAACCGAATGAGACATTAAAGATAAGACACAACTTTATTTTTCCACACAAGTACCAAACATATTGATATATTTGCCATACAGCTTCATAAGCTACAAAAACCCCTCCAGGAAAAACTCAGAGCTTTGCAAACAGAAAAGGCGTTTAATGGCGTTTCCACATAAGTATCAAGTATATTGAGACATTTGTCATACCGCTTCATAAGCTTAAAAAACTCTTCCATTAAAAACTCAGAGCTTTGTTTTACGGAAAAAGGGGTTTTAAAGGGTTTTCCCCCTTAAAATACCAAGTATATTGATAAATTTGTCATTTCCGCTTGAAAAACTTTTAAAACCCCCCCAAACATGACTCCCGAGCTTTTCCCTACGGAAAAGGATTTCGTATCCGACTACGCTCGGGAAACCCTCATTTTTAAAAAACCCCATAAATGGATAAATTTCATGGTATTTTAGTTTCACTTAGATTAGAATATATGTTAAAAAAGTTTTAAGGACATTTTGACAAAAAAATTTAAATACAGTATTTCGGCAAAAATTAACTTAGAATAACCTTTTTTATTTATATATAAGTTTTTTATTTTAAAAAATTTAGTTGAGCCTCTGTACAGAGTGTCTGGGGCTTATACACAGGCAAAAAAATTATTAAAAAATATAGCATTTTTTAAAAAAGGGGAATATTTTGAAAAAGGGTACTATGTTCATTTTTTTTCAAAATATTGTAAAATAATTTTTTTTGTAATACCCATGCTTCCCAAAAACTTTTTTTATACATTTTTTAAACTAAATTACACTAAAAAATCATAAAATTTTTCATTTATATGTTTTTTAAAATCACGGGTTTCCGGGAAAGTAGTCGGATAACCTTTTTAAATCTTTTTAAAAGGGGAAGTTTGCAAAAAGATCAACAAAAAGTCTTTTTGTTTAATAGACTAACAAAACTAGCGTCAATCATACTCTTGGAGGTTGGGTTTTGGGAAAAAAATTTTTTACTTTTTGCCAAATGTGAAAAAAAATTTTTAATATAGGAGAGGGTTTAATAAAACCATCAATATCAGCATTTTTAAAAAAAGTCCTGGGAAAAAGGGTTTTGGGAAAAGCGGTTAAAGCCTTGACACTCAGGAACAAAAAACCGTTAGTATAAAAAAAGATGAAAAGGATGATATTGAAAAATCAACGTGTTAAAAAGTTGAAAAACCCGATATTTCTCACTTCAAATAGATAAAAACAACTCTGGAGACAGTGAGGTTGATTGTTAATATACAAGATGTATTGATTTGGGGAATTTGCTAAAAAAAATGGTTTTATATTCAGCAAATCTTTAGAAAAAATATATGGTGGTTTAAAACCAATTTTTTACAAGTCAATAATATTTAAAATAGAAAAAAATAACATCTTGTGCTGCAGATGGTGCTCCTGTTAAGATGGGCAAAAAAAAAATTTGCTTAAAATTGATGAAAGATGAGAATCCAGAAAATTCTTTTTTTGCACTGTGTTATTTTTTAGACAGAACTTTAGTGGCCAAAAATTTACCCTGTTCTTAATGAGGTACTACGCTCTGTTATAAAATGTATCAATTTTATCAAAGCTAATGCAAAAAAGCGTCTCTTTTTGACAACTTTGGGAAAAAAGAAAATGCAGGTTTTGAGAAACTTTTTTTTCAACTGAGGTAAAGTGGCTCTCAAAAAGGGAAAATTTTTTTTGAAAAGATTCATGGATTTATATGATGGTGACTTTTTAAAAAGAAAAACCTGAAATGAAGCACCTGAAAAAATGTTTATGATAAAGTATTTGGAAAATTTTTAACAGATATTTTTGAGAAACTAAATCTGTTAAATAAACAACTTCAAGTATCAAATAAAACTCATGAGGATGCAAAGACGAATATATATGACTTCATTACATTTATTGAGGTATGTCAAAGAAATATTTCTCACACAAATTTTGACCAGTTTCATTGATTAAAAAAATGTGAGGTGGCTGATGCTGCTGTACTTGTCATTACGGATCATTTGAAAATAATGACCTCCGATTTTAAAGAACGATTTTCTGATTTAAAACAAATTGATATTTCAATATGGGTGACGCAGCCAATGCTAGTGGATATACCTAATATTTCGGTGCAGTTCTAAGAATAACTCTAGGAAATGCAAAAGGATGAGTCCGTTAAAACTTTATTCAATGTAAAAGGAGTGATGGCATGGTTTTGTGATGAGACAGAAACTAAATACCCACATTCAACCAATTTTGCAAGAAAATTGTTTTGTTACCCTTCCCATCTTAATATTTAGCTGAATGTGACTTTAGTGCTGTCAATTATTTGTTATCAAAGAAAGGAAATCAACTTGATATCACTAAAAGAGGAGACTTGAGACTTAAGCTGACTAAATTGTAGCCTGATATAAAATCTCTCTGTCGCAGACATGACGCATCAGGATCTCACTAACAGACAGTTTTAGGTCAGCTTGTGAGTGACTTATACCCGAATTTCTCCTTCTCCGGCTTGCCTACCTAAGGGAGGGTGAGGACTGAAAGTAGAACCAGAGACTTCCGTAATAACAATTATTTATTTACTTAAACACACTGACCAACAACAACTTATCCACTGGCGTAGCTAGCTCTCTTTTGTATCAGAATTTCTTCGGGCCCTTTTTTATATATGGAAGCCATATTAGTTGAACTGTATTTACATGTGTTGGGGCCCCTGTAGCTTGGGGGCCTGGTATCATTGATACGGTGGTAGATACGCCCCTGAACTTATCTCAAAGTAAATGTCAAAGGAATAGCAGAGAGAAAAAGCAAATATGCGCAAGTAACTTATTTATCTCAACTTAATCTAACGTGGATTCCTAACCTTAAATCTACTAATTCCACACAGTAGCCAAACACCTCTTTAAATCTTTACATACGAAAGTCAACTCTATTCAATCTTACCTGCGTAGCGCGAATGTAACAGCTTCTTACCTTCTTCTCCTATAATTACAAAACTCTGACGTTATAAAGTCTAACTAATCTGCATACAGCGGTTTCTTCTTGAGAGAGATGGCTGTGAATTAAACGCGAATGCTAGTTCAAAGATTCCCAAAGAGGGTTAGTTAGAGGTCGCGTATAGATTCGTCACAAGCTCGATTTTTATTTTTCATTATTATTAGTTCAATAATGAAAATGATCAAAGTATTTTAGAATAATGTTTCATTCAAATATTTGCTATTTCTGCATTTCAGTTCTCTATTATATGTTTGGAAAATTTATTTATTTAACTGATCTTTCATTTTTTTATTTTTCTCTTTCATAGATGACTTATTCTTCTGAAGCTTGTTTAGATACCAAGTGAATGGCCTTTTAGGCTTCCTTCAGGTGAATAACAGTAAAATTTTGAATAGCAAAGTATAAATATCACGAGGGGATGCATCAAGATTTTAGAAATGCCTGTGTGGGACATGGTCCGAAGTCGGTTGGGAACCACTGGTCTAGACACATAAAAAAATTTTTTCTCTAAGCTGGTAGTGGATATTTAGTCTATTGTTGTTGTTGTTGTCGTGTCCTTCCCGAAGGGAAGGAATGAATGTTACCAGAACCTGAGACAGGTTGAATTTCTTTACAATAGGTGGCGGCACCACCTATCTCCACCTCCACAATTTAGGCATGGATTTGGAGGGGAGGGAAATATTCTCCAACCCCCTGCACTCGTGATTCAGCCCACAAGACTTTCCAACCCCCTGATTGAACAAGAGCGTTCCCCGTGTGTACTCGGAGAGCATTTGGTTGCATCGGGCATCGAACCCAGGCCTTCCGGTCTGGAATCCGATGCTCTAACCACTAGGTTACCCAAGGCCCTATTTAGTCTATTCACATGCGTTAATCAAGCTGAAACGCATAAAAATCAATACAGATGGCAGCACGATACCCAGAAAAAGAACCCCTGATTAGATATTTATTTTATGACTAAATAATGTTTATAGAGGGCGAGAACATTACATTTATTGAGTACTTTATCACAGAAAAGTGTATTTTAGCTTTGTGCCCGCGAAAGGGTTAAATAACTAATAAAGGAACAAATAAATATTTAATATACATAATTTGCTGGAAAATTCATACTTTCTCTTTACGTATTATGTTTGCTTCGTTCTTTAAAGCGAATATTTATTTAACGAATTAAAGATGCGAGTGAAGTTAGAATACAATTACTTATGTCAATAATTCCAAGTAAAAGTTTACTTCTTTACTTTAAAGATATTTTAGAAATTTTAACGCCCTCTTTATATTTGAGTTTCAGCATCAATACTATAAATCGAAGTATTTGAAAGATCAAAGTTGAAAAGGATTCATGAGTTTAAACAGCGGATATATTGAATTAGAGTTTGTATACATTAACTTTCCCAATTTAAAAATTTTTAATTATACTCTTAAGAAGTAAACTTGCATTAGCAAATATTTACTCATTAATTTGCAGTTAATATCTGAAATAACATAGATCTAGGATGGTACTCTGCTTTTTTTCAGAATTCTAAGCAAAATCGAGTTATGATACAAAAGTGAGATATTTTCAAATAATTACTTGCAGATTAATTTTTTTTTTCTGGATTGGTTGATGCAGAAGAATATTTAATTTTCTATTTTGTTTACCATGTATTGATTAGGAGGGTTTAATGTATGATTAGTATACCCTGAAAGAGCGATTTATTTTACCTAGCTAAAAAAAAGACAGACTGTATTCAAATAAAAAATATATCTTCTCCTTCGTAATGCATTTAAAGTTTTGAATAATTGCAAATTTTCGCTACATATTTTTCATTTTTTTTATAATTATTCAATTTACTAATGTCATAACTCTATTTATAAAACGTTATTCTGAAAATACCAGGAAAAATTAAAAATTAAAGCTTTTATATTGTTCGAACAAAAAATTAAAAAATAAATTGTTGCTGAAAAATAAATTGTTGTGGAGATCTCACTGATCTTTGGTAATCCCGAGGACTCTGAATGCAACGCGGATGCAGAAGCCATTTAATCAGACATGGAATGATTACAAACATATATTCACAATAATTTAAGCGCAAGAAATGAGCATTCAACTTGCAGACAAGACCAGCTAAAGGGTAAGAACCAATGGGTATTTATCAGAAATAAAATGCAATCTACCAAATTTGCCAAAGAAAAATCCTAAAAGATCATGTGACTTTGAAGTAACTACGCAACTGTAATTTAGGAAATAACTATTATGGCAATTGTCATCAAATCTTATTCACTCCCCCATCAAGCGGGTATACCAGGATCATTGGGAAAAAAATTATGGAGATGTAGGGCAAAACCACAAGGATTAGATTTAAACAAACAGCAAAAAACGTCTTCTGACCAAAATAGTTTTTTTTTCGTCTTAAGCCCATAGTTTGAAACGTTTCGTTCGGGTTTGGTGGGTTGCTAAAAGGCTTTTTAAACACTAGAAAGATGAATTTAGTGATACCTATATTGTCAAAACATTGACCTTTGGAAAGAAAAATTTAATGTGTGAAAAATTTGTTTTAAAATTACTTTTATATTTTTATA
This sequence comes from Trichonephila inaurata madagascariensis, assembly GCA_019973955.1. Taxonomy (NCBI): domain Eukaryota; kingdom Metazoa; phylum Arthropoda; class Arachnida; order Araneae; family Nephilidae; genus Trichonephila; species Trichonephila inaurata. The sequence continues at coordinate 15,243 of BMAV01008135.1, read as the reverse complement.
TTATTTACAGTCATATAACAACTTTTAGAAAATATTAACAAAAAAAAAAATTTACTTCCAAAAAAAAAAATTCAAAAAAATTGTGCATTACATTGTGTTTTTTCTAATTAAACAAAAAAAGCAGTCAAAATACTTCCCAGGAATCTAGGTTAAGGAAAAAACCTAATTCCCTTTAATAACCTATAAGACCAAAGATATTTCTTAAAAAAAAAAAGGACACCATCTCATTAAGACGTTTACTTGAAAATACACGAAGTGCCACTAAATTAGAATACCAACCTAGTAACTTTTCCTCTTGCCTTGATGGCGGCTTCCACTCGAGGCATAGATTCAATAAGTTTCGGGAAACGCCCCAGGGAAGAATGCCAACTAATGCTAAGCTGTTTATAATTCAGAAAAGTTCGTTGGCGCTGTGTGATGGGTTTCTTTCCTTGTTTCAAACATTCCAAAGATGCTAAAGGGGATTTTTTTCCTGGGTTCTAGAGGGCCAATTTATGACAAAAAAAATGAATGCTCATCCAACAAGCCAATAGAAAACCCGGGTTTTTAGAGGTAAATTGTTTTTGGAAAACTCCCTTACCGGCGGATAACAGAACAGCATAAACGGATTGAGGTACGAGCAACCTACGTAAAAAATTGCATTGAGGAGGTTGGTAAACCCCAAAAAGATCCCAAAATGTCAATTATTTTTTTAAAAATTAACTAAATTCTACCCATTCTGTAAAATTCATCAATTCTAAATTTTTCAAAGGAAAAAATTTGATATTTTTTTTTCTGTTAAATGGGATATTTATCTTCTTTCTAGTTAATTAAAAATAAATAAACGTTATTAAAAAGAATATTAATTAGAAAAGAATTTTCTATAAAGATTTCATAAAAAATGAACGAATGTGTTTCTTTTCTTAATATATAATTATATTATTAAAATACATTTTTTAAAAATTAAAAAATAATTGATAATCTCTATGGATTTAAATATTTTATTATTTTTTCTTTCTTCAATTTTTTATTTCTATGGTCAACAAAAACCCAAATTTCTTCAAAACAAAATTTTGGAAATAATTTGCATTTTAATAAACCTGTCATTTTTAATAAATTTAAATATATTTTGAGATAAAAGCAAACATTTATATCCACTTCAAATATTGTTTTCTTATAATTTATAAAAATGCATTATTTTAATGAATTTCTTTCCAAATTTAATTATTGGCTTTAATGACACAACATTAGAGGGTTTATAATTAAAGTGTAAGCCTTTGTTTTCGTAATTATTTTTATTTTGCTCATTGAAAAAAAATAACTGACAGATTAAGGATATAATTTTGTTTATGAAGGATATGGTATTAAAATTAATGGGACAGTTTATTAACTAAAAATGACTCGTTAAACAATAAAAAAAGGAAGTTTTTGAAAATTTTAAGGGAACATTACATTTAAGTATTAAAATTGAAGTGTCAGTATAGAGGGGAAAACAAAACAATGGAAATTTTAGCTTTCCCAAAATTATAAAAAACGAATAGGGTCGGGAGTTATGTATAAACTCTGTAGATGAGACTTAACAGATAACACACCAATTGTGTAAAATTATTTTAGGAAATTTCAGTTTCAGCCTAATTTATACAGAACGGTATTAAAATATCCCCTTGGGGGGGCTTCATACTTTTAAAAAAGCTGACATAGCGGCTAAAAAAAAAAAAAAAAAAAAGGGGGGAAAGTGAAAAAAAAGAAAGTAAATTAGAGTTTACTAACGTCGCGCAAAACCATACGGGGGGTATTGGCGATGAATCTCGCAATTTTGAGCCTCGGTAAAATAGAGGACGACCCCTGAATTTTTACCTCTCTCAAAATTATCCACGGACAAAGGAGGAATTTTAGCTCGATTGATTGAATGTGCATCAGACCCCTATACACAATGGGTTTTCAGTGGCATAATGACTCGATACCCCAATATATCTACCTCAAGTTCTTGATTATAACCACTAGGCTACCCCGGCCAAAATAGCCGACAAAAGTGACTCGATAGGAATGATTTTAATCATAATAGATTGGAAAGTAGACCATGTTGGGGTTGTACAAATTAGTGTATATACGCATAATTTATTCTTTTTGAAAAGATACTTTAACATGTGTAAATTACGTAAATATTTTTATTATTTTTTAAAAGAAAATAATTATTAAAGTTTATTTTAAGTAAGTAATTAAGTATTAGTATGTAAGTAAGTATTAAAGTAATGCTTTTTTTAATTAATTATTTTAGTAAATATTCATAGCAAGTAGAAGAGAAATTTGGAATAGGCTTGACAGATTAGTAAACTGCTTCACAGGGAGAATATAGATTTCGAAAAAATGGATGTATATCTTTTTATATCTAAGAGTGTTCCCAGTTAAATTAAAATTAATAACAGAATGAATGCGTGAGATAAATTTTTGGCAGTTGCTTTAGTTTTTACGTCACAAGATTTAAATTAACAGGCACGTCTGAGATAAATATGCCCCTTAATAAAGAAGTATTTGTATAAAATTAAAATTTTCAAGCGCATAGTTCAGAGCATTACCTTAATGTTATTACAATATTACAAATATTGTTTCATTATCATTTCATTGTTTCTTTCTTTTTTTTAAACATTTGCTGCTTAAGAAATTGAAAAACATTGGCTACTTTTTTTTGCTACTGGGAAAACATAAAAATGATTATGTAAAAAGCAAATTTGAAATTTCAGTTATTTTTTTTTCCAAACTACAAAACACACAAAATAAATTTTACTTTTGTTATTATTGTTATATTTTCAAGGTTTCCTACTTGTGTGTGTGTGTGTGCGATGTTTTGACTTTTTGTAAAATAGGCAAATCTTCATAGTTAAAGTGATATGCGGTTATTTATAATATTTAATTTCAGATACCTATTATTAAAATTGTACAGTCTAGTAGAGAAACATCAGAACAAAACCTTCATTTTCCATAGATTTTACTTTTACTTTGATATTTTTTAAATGTTCTTCACTTTATCAAATCAAATACATATCAAATGATCAGCAAATATTTAAAAATAAGTTAAGTGTCATTTTCTGTTTAATTGCCATGAGCGAATACATGTGTCTCTCGAAAATCAAAACAATAGTTTTAACCCTTTTTAAGGCCGTAGGTAAATATACTTCTCTCGGTGTGATATCTATATAAACCAGTAATTGTCTACATGCGATGGCGATCATTTTGGCATGATGGCTAAGATACTTGTTTTCGAATCGGAAGGTGCCCAGTTCTAATCCTTCTTCAAGTTCATCTTCCTTCCACAAACCTCTTCTTTATAATAACTTAGTCCAAATTGCATTTGCATATGATTCATCTACTCTTACTACTGAATTCTCGCAGTCAGTAATATCGTTTTAGAGGAGCTTAGTTCAATTAGAAAACTGAAAACAATCTCCACAGAAATCGTAGAAGACGCGTAAGGACGTTGCAAGGGAGGGAACAAGTGTAGAAGGACTAGCTTCTACGAAGTAGAGAGTTGCTAACACAGGCCGTAGAGAAGGTATATAGTGAAATCGCAGACCAACAGGTTTCAGCATACAGACAGTACTCGACATATTGCATGAGGAATACCTTGAGTTAGATGACTACTTCAATTGTAATGAATGTAAGGTAGTAATAATTTAGGTTACTTTAAAAATATTATCTGATTTTCACCATCTAATTATTTTTATAGCATTGATAAAAATTTAGAGATTTTTTTTGTGATACAATTTATTCAATAACAAAAGTTTAATTTTCTCATTATTATTTTGAAAACATGTAATTTGTGTAAAAATGCATTTCCTTTTGGAAAAGGTGAATGTAGAGGGGGGAGTCTCTCTCTTTTATTTTGCATAGTGCTACCTGGCCATATTTCCCTCCAAATTGTCCCCTTATTATACCTAAAAATTTTAAAAACAAATATGGGCAATTGTTTTGTTTTGGAGCTTTTTTATACACAGAACAACTAGAGGTTTATTCATATCCCATTAGAAAAACCATACTCTCTTTAAGTTTGAAATATCGGGATTTTGAAATAAATGGAAAGTGTTTTTATTGTGATCTACTTTCCATTATGTGTTCTGATGCCCATATTTTCCAAGTTTAACAGTATATAAAAATACTTAAATTCTGAATATGCTTTATATATCTAATTTTAACATTCATTTTGTAGATTTTTACATTTGTTAATTATATTAAATTAATACCACTTAATGATATTGGAAAAGAAATCATTGTAAACATGTTATCCTACCTTTGAATAACTATCAGTGGACGGTGGGAAACACATACTTCCCATCACAAAAATAGTATTTAAATTTAAGTCGATTTTAGGTAATGAGCTAAATGTGAATTCATTTTTATGAGCCAATATCATTCCTTTAAATATTCTTATACAGTCGACTCTCGATAGTTCGAAGTTGGAGGGATCAATAAAAAACTTCGATTTATCAAGAGGGTAGCAAAACACTCCAAATTACACGAAGAGAAATTTTTTCTGACACATCTAAATTTGAAACTATGTAAGAAAATATTAATTGTTCATATGCATAAAATTATTTTAAAGTATTTTTAAAAAGTTCATATTATACAGTAAAAATATTATACAGAAATTAACCATCCAGGATTAACATAATAAATTTATGTATTAAAAACAATTATTAAAATTATACATCACATACTGTACATAATTAATCTTTTTTGACGAAAAACCTGTTATAATGAAAAATCTGTTTAATCTGTTATTGGTTCCCTCAGATACTGTCCCTAACACCATTGGTTCTTCAAGGCAGGGTCCAGTCCGGCCCATGCCCTATTTGGTGCCACATGCCATAAGTCACACAGATGATACATACATCGTTCTGTCAATCCTACACATCTCTGCATTACAGTAGCGAATAGTGACCATTCTTCTGAACACATGTACAGTAATGCCACTTGTTAAATGAAATATAAAGACGACTGACAACAAGCCCGGTCTATTGCCCACTTAAATACGGAAAGCAATAAAAATATATTACTCGGACAGGGAAACACCGTACACACAAAGAAAGGATAGCAGACAGATGACTATCAAAAGGACTACGTTACAGGAGAGACACGTAGAGACAATACAACACAAAACATGCAAGCTCCAATCTGTTTGCTACTTGACTCTACAGGATAATAAGTGTTCAAATTGACGAGAGCTATATGATAACTCCTAAAATTATCACTAGTTGTAGTCTGGCCAGCCGTAGACTTTACTTCGAAATATTGAGCGTACCAAGACGTATGTTTTAGTTTGAAATATCAAGAGTTTTTCTAGAGGCTGTGCATATACTTCGAATTAGCAAGAGGTTCGTATTATCAAAGGTTTGGATTAGCGAGAGTCGACTGTGTAACATTATTAAAAAGCATTATTAAGTATTATTCCAAAGTATTTTTTGATTTAATGTATTAAATCAACTCCGTTGCTGGAAAAACGAATTAAAAATCACGCTTCATAGAAAATCTCATAAAAATAGACGATTAATATAACTATTGTTCAAATATATTTCATTTTCAGTAACACTAACTTATCAATTTTAAACAGACGGAGAATATCTCTTAAGTCTCAAGAAGTGATCATATTTCCTTCTTTGTAGAATGCATACTTCATGTTGCCAGGATCAATCCGTGATATACGAAATGCTCCTTTATTCATATTTGGCGAAAAAAATGAGAATTTTTGAAAGAGAAATTCGGTAAAAGCTTTCAAATTTTTTTGATTTGCAGAAATACGCTGGGTGCCAGTATGAGATTCAAAGCAACAAAGAAAAGGGTCTTTTTAAGATTATATTTAAATTCCATATGAAAAAAAAAGAAGGATGTATTTTACAGAAGACATTCCATTTTCAATCTCATGAAATATCAATGATAAAAATATGTTTTTATGTATCTTGGTATGCGCCAAAAATTTAAATTCTTTTTATAGAATCCTACAGCGTAAACTAGGGCTTAACTGAGATTTCATTTCCAAATGCATTATTTTAAAATGGGATCTAGAATTTCAAGCTTGAGAATCAAATTTAGCAATTTTTATATCATGACCTCCATTATATAAGCCGATGTGAAATTGTTTCTGAATTCGGAATTTTATGATAGCAATCCTTAAAATATATGTTTTAAAATATTGCTACTTTTGTAGATGCTTCTTAAATCTTACCCTTCATGTTGAAAGTTTTCTTTTTACGATATAATTTAACAAAATTGCATTATCGAAAAAGGAACAAATGTATTTTTATGTCTCTGTGTCTTTGTTTGTTTATATATATAAGTATTTATTAAGATTAAGTCAGGCTATATTTAAATATCTGTTTTTATTTTTTCTCGCGGTATTAACCTGATGTCTTTTTTTTTTGGAAATATGAACTGAATCTTGCTACTTTAAAAGTTGTTTTTGTTGTTTTTAAAGCTTTTAGGTACCACAAAAGATATATATTTCCAAGATAATAAAAGCTATATTTGTCAGTAATGCAATTTTCTATAAGACATTTTTAATATATTTTTAAAATATACTTTGAATAATTACTTTGATGACAAGATTTCACACTTTATCGAACACTTAAATAAGAAATTACAAATAAAATATTTTACTAATTAAATTATTAATTTCTACAAATTAATTTACAAATATGTATACATTGAATTAATTTACAAGTATGTATGTATTGTTTTGCATTCCTATAATTTATTTTAGGCTTTTTATTACGTCTGAGGTCATTCTCCATTTACGATGTAACTAATTATTAATTAAATTCTAATTTAGTATTAAATTCAGAAAAAAAGTAGAATAACCTAATAATAGTCCGTCAACAGCAACTTTAAAAGAGTTCCTTAAAAACCAAAATATTGCTCATTTTTTTTTTATTGAATCATTTAAGTTTATTTTAGAGTTAATTTGTACCGGTCTAAATCGGATCTATTCGAAACCAAACTTATAAGTATGAGAAAATAAGAAAAAAAAATATTAATTACTTCTTGGTTGAATATTTTAAAGAAAACTCAACAAATCATGTAAGTACGAAGAGAAGAAAACGTAATTGTGCAGTAATGTAAAGGGACAGCATCTATTGTCCATACATTTTCCCTATTAATCTATTACTTCATTAGTTATGATTTGTTTCGAATTTTACATTTTAAAATTTTAAGTTTATGACATACTCTTTTCAATATAAATTACTTAAAATATACAAAAAATAATTCTGTGGAAACAAAATATATATATATATATATATATATATATATATATATATATATATATATATATATATATATATATATATATATAATCGATTAAAAAGTGTATACACAGTTTCAAATGCTTATTTAAGCATTAAGTCTTTTGAACATGATATTTATAAAAGTTGCCTCCAAACGAGGGTGACACTACAGTCTCGGTTTGATAATTTAAGGTATCGAAGTTGGAACCGTGATTTAAAAAGCTCATAAAATGGATAATTTTTATGATATTTAGTGTCACTAGATTGAATACGTATAAAATTGTTTTAGGACATTTGAAAAAAAAATTATTTCAAATATGCTGACAAAATTAACTTAGAAAAACCCTTTTTCCGTTTTTTGAAAATGCTTCTATTATACTAATATTTTACCTGTGTATAGCTCAGACCTCTCTACAGAGATTCAACTTTGAGTTTTTTTATTCTTAGAGTTACGACCCATAGAAATAATTATCGGCCTATTTTTTCTTAAAATTTCTCCCCTCTGTTGCCGTAAAACATGGATAAGCCCACTTCAAATTATATTTTCAAAAAATATAGTTGACCCTCTGTACAGAGGTCTGAGTTATTTTAGGCGAAATATTATTATAATAAAAGCATTTTTCACAAAAGGAGAACATTTTGAAAAAAGATTATTCTAAGTGAATTTTTTGTCAAAATATTGTACTTAAATAATTTTTTATTGTAATACTATTCTTAAAACAATTTTATATACATTTTCTAATCTGATACTTAATATCATAAATATTATCCATTTATACGCTTTTGCAAAATCACGGGTCCGAACGTAGTCGGATACCTTAACGATATTAATATAAATTAGTACACAAAGGAACAACGTAATACAGACGTAATAGTCTAGACGGTCACCTTGTATGTTCAAACAAGAGTCCTAGCTATCCACGAGTTGATGAATAGCCTGAGTGAAAAGGCTCCTATATTGGTAGAGAAAACAATTTTCAACAGCAGCTTAAACCTAATTATCGTCGACAAATCACCGTTCTTTTGCAGCTTCAAATTCGCCGATTAACTCTCACGAGACTGTCCAAATCTGCAACTCTTTCCTTGGTGATAACTACATTCACTTTACGGCATCGTGACCTGTCGTCAGTACTGCTTCTTCCACTGCGAAAATCTCTACACCTGATATACTCAAGATTTTTTCCCGCTGGGCCGCATACATATGTCTGCTATTTCAATCAGGCGGCATACTCATGTTAGCTATTTCACGCGGAGCGCAACATAAGGGTAAATAGAGGGGGGGGAGAAAGTTTTAAAAACCCAAAATAAAAATTGGGAAAATTTAAAAGTGTGAAAATTGATCAAAATATTGTAATTCCTTTTATTATTTTTTATTTTTGTCACTAAAACTAAATTGGAAGCATTTAAGGTATCCAACTACGCTCGGAACCGTGATTTTAAAAAAGCGCATAGATGAATAATTTAGTGTCACTTAGATTATAAGACATGCATAAAATTGTTTTAAGGACACTTTGACAAAAAAAATATTGATATACAATATTTTGACAAAAAATTAACTTAGAATAACCTTTTTTCAAAATGTTCTCCTTTTGTGAAATATACTTCTATTTTAATATATCTTCTATAATAATATTTTGCATGTATATAGCTCAGAACTCTGTACCGAAGATCAACTATAATTTTTAAAAAATTCACATTATTTTCAGAGTTCAAAGAGTATGAACAAACTGTATTCGAAAAATGATTGCCTGACGCTCGTAAGTTTATTGAGAAAAGCAGTTATGATTTGCCAAAAGATTTTAAAAATAAAAGGGTAGCCAAAAAAAGAAAAGAATGTTTGATTATGAAGGCGGCAATCAACCTATAGAGTCTGTCAAAAGCCGGTATGAAACAGACTTTTTTAATATTATGATTGATTCTGTGATAAGCAGTATGGATTAAGGATTTGTATCTTTAAATCAACATTATGAAATTTTTGGTTTCGTCTATGACTTAAACAAGTTATAAAATATTCAAAAGAGCAAATACTGAAAAACTGTCGAGATTTAAACACAGCCCTTCAAGTAGGTTAGAGCAGTGACTTCCGAAGTTATTACATGAAGAATTACAAAATATGATCCCAAATTTACCCATCTCATTACAGACGTGAAACATCTGCTCCAATATGTCCTAGAAAAGGATTTGAAAGAAATTTTCCCAAATATTTACATTGTTTTTCGAATTTTGTTAATAATACCTGTAAGTACCGTTTCTGCTGAAAGGAGCTTTTCAAAATCAAAACTGATAAAAAAAAAATTATGTAAGAAATACAATGGGTAAGAAGAGACTTTCAGCTTTGGCAGTTTTATTTATTTAAGAAGATATAATATCTAAGATAAGTGTTACGAACCAATCAGGATTTCAGCAAAACTAAAAGTAGAAAATTTCTGTCTCTTTAATTTTACCTTTTTTTTTTCATTATTGTTTAATGTGCCAAAGAAATATGAGTAAAAAGTTTGGGTTTTTTTCTTCATGAATAAAAGTTGGTTTTTTATTTTATAAACTCTATTCTTAGGCCATTGGAGGGCCTCGCAAAATGTATCTTGCCCACATTAAATTCAGGTCTCGCGCCGCCACTGGTGAAAAGGATACTTCTCCGATATATAGGTGAAGAAAAAAAGTTTACGTACTTTCAAGTACTTAAAATAAAGTTAAGGTACTTGAATATTTTCTTATGGTAAAAAGTCAAAGTAATTTTTGTCAAAGCAAACAGGCATTTTAGCGCTTTTTAAAACTCATTGTGATGAGAGAACTAATACTAAATAATTACAAGAAAAAAAAACATAGGGTACATTTAACATATTCTCTAGTATTACATTTTAAGAGAAATAATAATCTTAAGTGGGAAAAGTATATATAATGCACGATAACGTGGAAAACGGAAAACAGTTTGAATCGAACTGCAGAGGTCGACGGTATGGGGAGATAGAAATGTGCTATGAAATGTTGCAATGTACATTGTACGTTACTCAGTGCTCCCTTACAGTATTCATCACTCTTTTGGTTTTTATATTGTAGAAAAGTAACTATATATATTTTGAAGCTAAAATCATCCAACCAAAACGAAAACTTTTTCCATTTTTTTTTCGAAAATCTAATTATTTTATGGTACTTTTAAACTTTGAATTTTTTAAAAATATATTATTTTTCTTTTAATTTACAAATCCACTGAACATCTTTTCCACACAAATAGATTCTAATTAATAATATTTTTTTTCTCCATACAACCATGACCCATCCTAATGTGTATAATTGTTTTAAGTTCTTATAATTATATGCGATATACATTTTATTTATTAGAATATAATTAATTTTAAAAATTTGATTTTTGAGAGTAAACTTATATTAAACCAAAAATGTTTTAAAAATTTGACATTATTTTTATTTGCTTAGTTCCTATAAACCCTACTTTAACAAAAATCCCATTAGTATTTATTTCAACGCTTAAAACCTTTGATGTTTAAATTATTTTAAATACTTCTGCAATTTAAAAGCACTGCTTTTTAAACTTAAATTAGAATAGATCCTAATTTGGAGAAAAATAAACTATATTTTTCTATAATTAATGAAACACGTTTAAATAAGATTTATTTTTTTAAACTTTTAGGGAAAATGCCTTATTTTTAATTAAAGCTCAAATTAAAGTTTTCAGATTCAAAACGTAACTTTACAATTTCCTTTTTAGCAACTTTTTAAAAAGCAACAAGCTGAAGCATACGAACGTACGAAATAGCTTAATGAATTGCTTTAGCCAACTATTTTATGTGTGTGTGGATATAGGTTAAATTTTTTAAACTATAATTAAGAGGCAAAATAAATTTGGTTGAAAGATTTGAAACTTAATTTTAAAAGTGAAATCTTTCAGACATGAATATTTTCTTAAAAGATTATGAATTTTCTTTTAGAAGAACTACACTTCTTATTTATATGTGAGAAGGAAAATATTCCAAGCAATTTATAAATTCATTAAGTTGAACACATTAATTGCATTCAAGAAATTTTCAATTAACTCTTATTTCTTGAAGCTGCAACTTATGAAAAGAAATTCTCATTAGTCATTTAAATACACAAAATAAATCTTTTTTCATACCCACTAATTATATATATATTAAATTATTTCTCCGAAAAATTAAGATTTATGCGAAAGGTATATCCTTATAAAAGGCGAGTGTAAAAAATTATGTATTTCTTATAGAACCCAGAAGTATACCTCATCATCATTAATAATACGAAGATATTAATCATCGTTTACTATACATAAATTAAAATAGAAAAATCATATTCAAATGAAAAATTGGAAAATAGTGAGTGGTATTGGATCCTATATAGTGAAACACAAACTAATATTCTTCACTCGGCAAGATATGCTGAGAGCTCACTTTCTGCTTGGTTGAACTACTGAACATGACCTTAATTAAAAGTAAGTTTATCTCTCTCTCATTTAAGGACCCAGTACAATGAAAAAACAACAGCACTCACAATAGTAATAATTACAATTTAAGGATGATAAATGCAATTTAGACAATATAACAAGATTTTGAGGTAGCAATTTCTTGGTTAAAATGCTGAAAGTTCAATTTTTAACTTAATCATGCTTAAAGTTTTTTAAAAAATATAAATATCTGATCATTACCATAATATTATTAGAAACAATATGTGATGGCGTTTTCTTTTCAGTAAAAGCTAATCCACAGATGTTGAATTGTGAGCAGTGTAGCAAAATTGGTTGAAAATAAGTGAGTTGAAATTTGAATAAATGATTACATGTAGTTTACTAAGAAAAACCTTTTTTAAATTTTGAAAAGCTAAATAATGCTTTATGCAGCTGTTCGCAATACTTGCTTATGTAACATGTTCCTGGCCAACTCATCAGCTGGAGATAAATTTCTAGAACACGCAATGCATTATGGACACATAATAAAATAATACGAATAAGATATTTAACAAAAAACATATTATTTATATTAACAGCAAACAAAAAAAAAAACTGAGCAGAGTAATTTAATTTTAGACTTTGACTTGCTGAAGTACTTGAAAAAAATATTTTCTTGAATTTTAACAAATTATTCCCTAATAAAAAGAACTAATTAAAACTCAAGTAAATGAAGACATTAATCAATAAAATACTATTACTTCTAAATAAACAAATTATAAAAACTAAAATAAAAAATGTACATTACTAACCTTCAAAAACGAAACACAAAAAGGCAAAGTATATCATGGCTAGATATTTTAGAATGATGTGTGAAATAATATTAAAAAAAGTAAATAAAATTTATTTTGAGGTGATGAAGACGATGAAATCTATATTAAGTATAGCCTCCACGATTAACAATACGCTTTAATACACTCCTTGGCATCGAATGAAAACAATTTTGGATGTCCTTTTGAGCAATAGGAACATATTTCATTCCATTCTATTCCGTTGTCTATGTCCACCATTTATTGCACAATGGAATTGACTTTTTCATACAAAGGGAATTGAAGTAATGGATGCCTTGCAAACATTTCAAATGACTTCGATCACACGTGTAGACAGGTTTTTATTTAATAAACTGAATATGTTGTGATATGATTCCTGATTGGATGAAAATATACATTATTAACATGTGCTTAATAAGCCTTTCTCATCATCATGAGTAGTGAGGGAGCTAAGTTGATGCAGTTGGTAATATCAGTTTTTCGTTCTCACTTGCATCTACCGATTATAAATCCAAGTAACTTTTCGCAAGTTACCTAAGAGTCTATCACAGATTTTTAGAATAATAATCCTTATGTTCTATCGGCAATAATTCCTCCTCTGTTGAACTTAAAATCTTACGGAAATGACGCTTGTATTCTTGTTCAAGACACACTGAAGTAGCTCACACAATTCAAATGCACCGAAAAGCAATACTCTCTAAATAAAGCAACGCTCTATACTAGTACTCTAAAATGGCATTATATCCTCCCTTTATGTAGTGCTTGTTAGCTCTAACAGTAAACTATTTGCGTCTGAGATGACATGCATGGTTTTTGCATTTCTTATCGCGGTAAATGCACGGTGAACATTTTAAACGTGGTTTAGATTCTTTCTTTGTAGAGTTGCATTTTGTACCACCATCTTCGTGAAAGGTAGCAGTACATTTCAAAACTTATATCAAATTACTTTCTTCGGTAATTTGCATATAACTAAACCATAGCGAAATGTATATAATAGTATTATAAATGGGTTTTTTTATTATTTTTTTGAAGTATTCGACACTATTCGTTATGTTGTTCTGCACTGAGTACAAACTATTTTCTCCTTCTCTTTCCATTTAAAAGGAAGTATAATATTTAACCCTTTCCCCACTTTTTTGAGCTGAGATTGGACAGGCGAAACGTACCATTTAGGTTCATCCCTAGTCTAGCTGTGGCACTTTGAAAATTTACACTGTGCAATCGGTCTTTCCCGAATTATTTCTTATGTGCTGTTTTTATGAATTCGAATAATAGAATAGTATTATTATGTGGAAATTTCTGTAAAAAAAAGATATCATTCTTCTGAACCACACTTGCCGGAAAAACACATTGTTGACTACATTCCACCGGCAGGGATGAAAACTAATACAACTCGACAGTGTATTATTTTCTGCTCAAAGAGAGGTAGTCAAGGGAGGATAGTAAGAAAGAAGCAAGATTCTACTGTCCAGATTGAGATGTTGGGTTGTGTGTACTCCCATGCTTTCGAATTTATTGTACACGATAAAATTTTGATAAATAATTTTATAATCATTTATGTAAATGCAAAAGATGTAAATAAGATTTTTGATTCAAGGAAAAGGCTAGGTATTCTATGCTTCATATTTATAATTAGTGTGATTTGACTCCAAAATCTAATGATTTCTGCCACACAGAAAGCCAACTTCGCTGGTAAATTATTTATTTTAATATTTTTTATATTATTTTTTAGGAAATTTTATAAGCGAATAATTCTATAATATTTTTAAAAAATATGTATATTTGGAAATATAAATAAAAAATTGATCTTTTTTTATTCATAATCCAGAAAAAAAATGAGCCTGGAAGTGAAAAATTATTACAGAGCAGGTAGTAAAAATGTTGGAATTAGTTAATTTTAAAAAAGTTTTGTTTCGAATTTGTGGGAGTGAAAAAACGATAATTTCCAGAAAGATCGATTATGGAGACGATTAGAGATCAATCATGTAGACGGGTTATTTTGTCGCCAAATCTGTCGCCATTTTGGTAACCCTGCTGAAATCTTCTAAGGGTGCCGAAATCTTATTGAAGTTACAGCTCGGAAGAGTATTTTGCCCGTAAAACTCGTTTTCTCACAAGCAGTAAAATCATTGCAAGAAAAACAACATACATCTTGTGTTTGAATATATTTGTTTGTATACAGGGTGATCCCTGTATACAAACAAATTCATGGTAAAAACATTAAGGGTAAGTACAGGGCACTGTAACAATAATTTGTTGTATAGGAATGTATAGGCGTAAGCGAAGTGGTGAGGCACAAAGACAAAAAAATAAAAATAAAATAATAGACGAAAAGAAAGACAAAATATTTATTGAAAGCTTCGTTGACAAGTGTAATGTTTACAAGAACTGTCCATAACTTTTCAGCATATGAGCTATTAAGTCCACATGCAACGCTCATGTACTACCCACTGCCAGTCGGAGAAGAGTCTGCCGGATTCAAAGTATTTACTAGCTAAAAATGGATGATGTGTAAGCGATTTTAATTTAATACTCTACAAACGGTCTGATGGCTCATACGTGATGATATGGACCCCCCCTGGATGATATATCCGCAACTTTCATCCACGCTTGGACTGGGTACAGCTCTTCGTCGACCAGAATTATGTTTGGTGACATGGAACGATCGTGTTTCACGAAGTTGACGATGTAACGCTTATAAAAATGCTGCGATCCGGCATTCGTTGATTAAACTTTTGCATGATACATT